>KZ452012.1:3314042-3531314 GCA_002786265.1 Apostasia shenzhenica | reverse complement strand
CTTTATAATTGGCACAATTTTGTACATCGCCTTTGTTCTTATAAATAGGTACTAATATACTTTTTCTCATTCATTTGACATCCTTTTAGTCTTCAAAATCATATTAAACAATCTAGTAAGCCAAGAAACTCCTTCATCTCCTAAGCACTGCCAAACATCAATTGGGATGTTGTCTGGTCCTACTGCTTTTTTATGCTTCATCTTCTTTAAAGCTTTCCAGACTTCAGTTTTACTAATACGTTGGATGTAAGAGTAATTTTTACTACACATTTAACATAAATATAAATCTTAAATTTAATTTTATTTCATATCTTATGTATTTTTTAATATTAAAATAAAATTTTTGGTATTAAATTTAAAAAATAAATTAATTTTTTTTCCTGGTCTAAAAAAAAATTGAATTAAATGAGATCAAAATTTATGTAAAATGGAATGTAAAAAATTTATTTTATATTTTAGTTAAAAATTTTAATTATGATTAAATTTTTTCAAATTAAATGGGCCTTTAATTTTTAAATTTGAAATGCAAAGTGCGAAAGGTCCTGATTGTAATTATTATCGAGAAAAAAGCCCTGATTTTAGGTGCCTTTTGCATTTCACTCGAGCCGAGGTGCGTTCTTCCAGTTGGCGGATATTCGGAGAGCTTGAACTCTGGATCCAGAGATGTCGGATGGCATTGTCTCCGGCGAAGCAGTGGCGGACGCGGCGGCGGTTCTTCTGGGGCGCCATCCACCGGCGATCAACTGGCAAACGCGGAATCAATGGATTCGAGAGGTCATTGTTGGAGACATGGCCGGAGCTCCGTGCGGATTGCTTTTCAGGAGCAATCGTGGTTCAATGGCGAACTTGGGAGAAGAAGGAGGGTATCACGCTGGAGAGGAGCAAGATTGCAAGGTATTCCCCTAGACTTTTCGTTAATATGCTGGGATTCTACTTGCCGCCGGCGAAACTTTGCCGGAGGAGGGGACCATGAGGGAGGAGCAAATGCGGTAGCCCTCGTTTTTGACGAAGACCATTGAGCATATTGCACTAAACACAGACAACGAAGCATTGAGCATATTGAACCCTAGATTTTCACTGTTCTCAAGAGAACCAGAATCACAACAAAAGAATAACAATAAACAGCCAAATCACCCTTGCCCAAGTTATTGAAACTTTAAAACATGGCAGGCTGTACTAAGTTTTATCCTTCTAATTTTCTACTATATTTTTGTTATGTCTTGCTTGTATAGAAATTATATTGTGGTCTTCACTGATTCAGTGGCAACCATTTTGAGCTGGTTATAGACACGATTACCTCAACCCCTTGAACTGATAAACTAATATATAAGAACTCTTGTGGTTTTTGCTTGTACCTGTCTACTTTGTTGCTTCTTGATTTTTTCCTTTTTTTTGAAATTAAAAAAAAAAAGCTTCTTGATTCTTTCTGTCTGGGGGCGGGGGGAATTATGTTGATGCCACTAAAATCATTTGACACTTAATCCTTCTATTTATTTATATCGTAACCATTGATATCTTGCAAATATTTTAAGCATTTTCCTTCATTTTCTTTTTGTTGACCTCTTCTCTGCTCAAGAAATAAAAATCAACAAATGTACAGGATGTTGAAGAATTTCTCTCTCTTAAAGCAGCTTGAAATCAAATTTCACCCTAAGTGATAACTTTAAAACTTTAGAGTTTCTAGGAATCTTTGATTTCCTATAAGAAAAATCCTGTAATTAATTAATCATCTTCTTTCAAATAGCAAAACTTTTGATTAAGGAAATGTTACTTAACTAAACATTGGCACGACTTGGATAAATGGGGTGAAGAAAGAACCCTGTTAATATCCAATGGTTCCGTCGTCTAGGTTCACCATCAAATCTGATTCACTTAAACCAAATATGTGGGAGGCTACGAAACAACTCGTAAAAAATCATAGGTTCTGTCATCTAGGGATGCTCTTCTTACAATTATGAATAATCAATAACAACTTCATGTTGAGTTATGCTTTTTTCCTTGCTTATATAAGCTTGAGATTTTGGATATGTTGTACAAAGATTTGAATTTTAAGGCGAGTGATTAGAAGTTTATCAATTTTGATTTAGTTTTTTGGGTCAATTTGGATCAAGTAAAAAGATATCTTTACCCAAGCAAGTTGTTTACCATTGACAAAGAAGTTCTTATAGCCCAAGGTGGCAAATATCTAATGGATCATCCACATCACGAGAGATAAAAAAAATCATAAAACAATCATAGAAACATGAGGATTTATGTAATTTGGAGAATTTCGTCTACATCCACATGCTTGGTTGAGTGAAAAATAAGGGAATTACATGAAAAATAATATGCCATTTCGAATTGAGAACTAGACCTAGCAAAATAATAATCCCTTTGTCTTAGAGAAGAATAAAATAAAGAAAAAGAATAAACTAAAGGAAAATAATAAATTTGGAGATGATAAAGTAAAAGGAAGAAGAGATCTTATCGGGCCGTGTTATTCCTTTTGGTTGTGATGCGAGCAAGAATTGGCTCAAAAGGTTGGCAAAAGGAGCAAAGATTCAATCTGATCTTGTTTAGGAGTTAGGGGTTTAGGGTTTGAGGGGTTATGAGTTTATGATTCCTCAAAGTAAGTAATCTTGATGATTGGTAACATGCTTTTGACATATTCTACTTATCTCATCATCTTTTATGTCTTTTTTGTGAACCAAATATCCCTTTGTAGGATAATGACAGCTTTATGGGAATTTGTTCCGCTTTTTATCAATATACTTTTTATCTTATTGAAGAGATATGGTGGCATGTGATTGTCGAATGACTGAGTCCAACAAGAGATGGTGAACTGATTCTTGTACATTAGAGCTGTTTGCCCATCTAATTTGTTAGGCTCTTCTTGACTCCGCCAATCTTGATGTCATTCACAGTAAGGTACAGATTGAATGTTGAAAATTTTAGTTAATAGACAATCAATTTAAAGTCAATTGATTTTTTGCTGTTGTGTTATTTAGGTTTAGCTTTTGAATTAGTCTCCCTTTCTCTTGAGCTTGACTCATGCCAACACTACTTACTGATTTGGTGCAATTGAACAAAGTAGAATAAGTATGAAAGAAGAGAATGCTATCAAATCTGGATATAATTTATGGGGCACTGCTGCAAGTTTGCTATAGGGAGAGCTTAATGGCTTTATATTAAATTTCCAAAGAAATTTGAGAATTCTAGTTAACTATTCAATTGTAATGTGTAGGACAGGAAATGAGTTTTAGCAAGATTGGGTCAACTCAAACTCTACTTGAACCGTTAAAGCTCAATTAAAACTTTAATATTTTCAAGTTTGAGACAATTTGAAATTCATTTTGAAGAAATCTTGAGTTAGCTTGAAATTAACCTTTTTGAACAGAAAAATATAAAATTGTGCTCACTGGGGAGGTTATCCAAATGCTTCATAGCAATCATATGATCATTTTTAAACGTGAGATTATAAAGCGTGCACAAATAGGACGAGTAATTTTTTATTTTTCTGATATTATCTAAGTCAATTTTCATTCTAGCTAAAATTTGTGCAATTTTCAGCTTTGTATTATAACTGACAATTCCTTGTAGGGTAACAAAATAGCACATCGGGTTTGAGGGGAAGTTGGTCCAACCAAGTTAGCTCAATCCGAACCTGGCCTTTTAGTAGATCGAAATTCACAGATTACATTTAAAAAAAAATCACTAATCAAACCCATCTGATTATTTTTATGGTGTTCTCAAATTTGACCAACTCAACTGTTGATGAGACAAAAAAAAATCACTAATCAAACCCATCTGATTATTTTTATGGTGTTCTCAAATTTGACCAACTCAACTGTTGATCGGATCAACTCACCAACCCGTTAAAAAACTAAATTTTATAAAACTGGTCAAACTGAACCCTAACCAACCTGATAATTTTTCATCATAATTTGATCTGTAATAAATGGTTCAAAAACTGATCCAAACTAGAACCGAATAATGAAAGGTGGACTCAAAAATTCAGGGTTGAGTCAGCTTGGTAATATATTGCCAAAGTTAATATGCAGTAACGTGATGTGGACCTTTGTAACTACCTAATTTTGAAATCTGTGAAATCTTTTTCATGATGAAGAAACATAAATATGAAATAGTGCTCCAGAAACTATGTAGTAATATTAACGATCATAATTCCTTTAATCATCTGTAACCTATTCTCAAGCTACTGCTCCTACAGGTGCACTGGCCTTGAGCCTAGAAGATCCATAGAGGGTCTCCTCAAATCTGATGATTTCATTCTTTGATCCATAGGCAACTTGGGTCCTTTCATCAAGTGTGTTTATCACTTTATCAAGCACAGATTGGTTTCCATCACTGCTGAATCCTCCAGCTTTCTCTATTAAATAGCCCAGAGGAGCTACCTCAAATAAGAGCCTTAGCTTAGCCTTAGCACTTGGAGATGAAACATTCGTGAAGATACCCTTCTCCTTAACTATAATCTGTTTATTTCATAAAGAAATGATTATTTTTTAATTATTATTCAACTATATTATGCAAATAACTGAGAAGTTGAAATTTTCATGAGCATTTTGTTGTATTCACCTGGTTGACATCTGGAACCATTCCACCAGTGTAGCGCAAGGTGTACTTTTCTCTTACATAGTAGTTGATTAACTGCATGATTCAACATGTTAATGTTAAGAGCACAAGTAAAACAACAATTCTAAAATTGCACTATCATCATCACCAGTAGTACCATTTTCTCAACTGTTTTGTGTTGGTTTTAAGAATCATTCATTCTTCACCAATCATATATTGATACTCTGGCTCCTCTCTTATTAGCTCATTACAAACTTGAAGTAAATGAGAAAGGATATCAGTTACAATTATTTATAGAATTGTGCTTAGAAAATCATCAAAACTTCGTAATTAAATCTGGCAATAGGGAATTTGCCAAAACTCTATCCACAAGTTGGGCATAGAACTCGGTACCCTATTATTGCTATTAATTTGCACCTTTGTTTCTTTGTATCCCTGTTCATGGAAAGCCAGTGGCTCTAATCACCTCATAATCATCATTAGTACCCTATAGCAATTGCACCCCAACGAATATGGTGATTCCCTACCCTGATACTGTAGATAACATGGCTTGGTGCACTACCCTTCTGGTTAGAGTGAGATGGTTAAAATTCAATGAAATTTACTCTTGTAACCATTGTTAAGAAACATCAAAAGTGTCCACGCATCATAGGTACAAAGTGTTGTAGTGCTCGACAAGGGTCTCAGAATACCAATTTGTTATTATGCATACATTTGCGTGCACCTATATGCTTAGGTGTACATGTGCAGAACCAAGGGTGGTCAGTAAATTATATACATGAAAGATTGTTAGGGGAAATATTGAGGCAGACTAGTGAAGAAGTAAAAAAAATTGTCGCTCATGTACAAAAAGGACACAAATAGATGGACATAGGGATTTAACGAGATTCAACTCAAATGATTTATATTGGTCTTTACCATCTCGCATTCAGAGGATGGTTAGTATTAGATTTGGTTTTTGGTCTCCTTCCTTCCATTGGCCACATATGACTTGCGAAATCTCTTGGTTGTTGTCAGTGGAGCTGGTAGTGGAGTCATTTCAACTGCTTCCTTATCTCACTCTTTCACACATTGGAAAGGGGAAGGGGAAGTAAGGAAGAAAAGTAAAGGAGTGCAGAATTTCTCTTTGAGTTCCACTAAGCTTTTTATGGGAAAAGGTCTTGTTACTTCTAGAGTTACTCCTATTTATAGGAGATTGGACTACAGGGTGGATTTACATTGCCTTTGGATTCAATACCTATTTGTCTCTTATCCCCATTACATGTGATTCTCAAGATATTGCAGTTGGTAGCCTTTTTTGGCTTGCAGCTTTCGATGTGTGGAGTTGTAAGCATGCACCTGACCTCTGATTTTGTAGGCTTTTCAACATCTCTCTAAGTTTCTACAATGCTGGTCACATGTAGCAGTATCTTTGAGCAACAAGGTTAGGGTGGCTCTTGTATGACATCAGCATAAGTTTTGAATTACGTGGAATTAGTAAGGCTCTTATGAACGAGTTTGAAGATTTTATGAAGTTTCTTTCGAGCCTCTGAAGCTATATCTTAGACAATGAAGCACAAACACTTTTAAAATCACGCTATGTCTATGTTGGATATGCTTTGAGACATGGACATGGGGGAACATGGTGTTGGACACGTATGTTCTAATAAAATAATATTTAAGAAAATTAAATGACACTTTTTGGATATACGAGGACATTTCGGGATACCTTAAGATACTTTGCAATACTTCTGGATGCAGGATACTCTTAAGATGCAGGATACTTCTAAGATACAGGATACTTCTGAGAGCTTTCAAGACACTTATGAGAATTTTAATTAAATACATTAAATATTAATGTTAAATTTATTTATTAATATTATATTTTTATTTAATACTAAACATAAATTTAAAACCTATAGATACTTCTACCTCCATTTTATTCTTTTTATTAATATTTTTTTTTTCATTATTAAGATCTTATCTAATAAAAGTAAAAACTTTTTTTTTATTATTAAAAGTTTACTTAATATAAGTCAAAATCTTAAATTAACAAACTTAATTTAAATTTTTTCTTCTTTCACTGTCCTTGAGCCTTATGAAAATGAATCAATTTTAAAAAGATTAAAACTCTAGCTTCACCTTTGTCCGTTTCTCCTCAATGCTGAGGAGCTCTTATCTCCTTTTATTGTTATACTCGTGATAGTTGTCTTGGCAAGAAAATTCATATTTTCTCTTAGCCACTCACTTTGTAAAGTGAACCTCAAATCTATGTCCCAACCCTCTTCAATGCGATTGTGTCTTTTTTCACATTCTCATTTTGATTTATGAGATTTCTCTGCTACTCAGTAGTTGTTTATACTTTAAAAATCAAGTTTGTTTTATATATTATATATTTTCTTAAGCATGAAGTATTACTTTTAGTATTATTATATTTGACATGCTGTGTTACTTTTATGACTTATGTTTTGGAAAATCACCGTGTTGCTATGTTACACCCTATCGTGCCTCATTTCCTTGTGTTTGCTTCATAGATCTTAGGTCACCAAATTAGGGCTTCGTCCTTGACAGTGGAAGAAACAAATCTCACTAATGACGAGAACAATATGGTTTTATAAATAGAAAGGAGTGGAGTTGCATGCCGCACATATACAAATGTAGCGCCTTCCAAAAGAAATTATATATAATACTTCTAACGTAAGCTACTTTCCCAATGTACTTTTACAAATTAGCATACAACACGACTTGTTGAATGCAATGTTTGAAGACATATGTTGATGATCGATGCTAGAAGAGGCATTGAATCTTCGACCAGATGGGGGCATGTAAGGTTGGATGTTGCAACTCCTTGTGCTGACTTGTCATGCATTGACTACGAGGAAACTGTTGTGTTGAGGATATCAAAACCTAATTAGGTAAGTTGGACATCGTGCCTCTATCATCAACAAGGTCTAAATACTAAGTCGAGGTTGGGACTTGACCTTAGCTTGATCGTAGGTGTTGGATGTCGAGTCTCGTTGGAGATCGGGATTTCATTTGCAAAGTCAAGCATGGACTTGACCTCAAACAGATCACGTCTGAATGTTGGATGTGTAGTGTTCGATGGAACTAACATAGACTCGTTAGGTTTCATGGTATCAACAATATTTTTATGATATTGCATGACATTCTATCATGTTAGTTTTGGCCTCTCCTTCTAACCAATGGTGCTGGCAACTATCTGTGTCCTACTCATACAAGGAGTCACCATAAACTGTAGGGACTTTAACCCATCCATTTCACTATTTTGGTATGACCCAGCCCCATTTTTTGCTCAAAACCTTAAACTCTAAATCCTAAATTGTGTCTTTTCATATACATGATTAATGAAGGAGGATAAGGAACATTACCTTGTCATAGTCAGGGTTATCAAATGTTGCTCTTAGATTTCCTGGAGAGAACATCTTTCCTTCACCAATTGATGTTGTATCCTTTACATGCTGCCACTTCCCTACATTGTATAACAAGAAGAAGATGAATTTATTATTACTATTGTTTTGTCTATTATGATTCTGATTATGATTATTATAATTATTATTACCATGGTGAATTGGTGATGGTTATGATTATGTGATTGTGATTATGCTATGTCAAAACTTCAGAGAATCGTTAATTAATCACCTTCATCAAGGAGAAGGAATTCGTGAGTCCCTGGAATGTCTTTCACAGCAATGACATAAGTAGTTCTAGGTCCGTAGATGCCCATGGCTGCCGCCACTTGGTCTCTTCCAGTCACTCCTGTCAATTTATCTCTTGGCCACACTCCGAAAATTGTACCAACCGTGAAGTTTGTATCAACGATGCTTGAGCCATCAAGGGGATCGAAGGCGACACTAAACCCACCTGTTTTTTAAAAGAATTATTTCAAAAAGAATTATTCATTAAATTTTTAAAATGCTCTACTATCATATGAGTCTTAAAACCTATTTGGACTCTGTCATAATAGTTTTTTGTGGCAGTAACTGTGGTAGAGGCTTCTTTTAACAATTTTGGCAGAAAGTTATTTTTGTAGGGATATTATAGCTATGTTAGACAACACAACTATTTTACCAAATAATTCTTTAATAAAAATAGTTATATTGTACTGCATAGCTTCAGTAAAAAGATCTCTTAAATAGTCTTAGAAAGATTATTCATATAATGTTACAACCATTCCTATATTAATTTATTAATTCTTATGAGTTTATTAATATAACAAACAAAATTCAAAAAAGAATTTGTATGAGTAACAATGTGGTATGTACTGCAAGAGTTCGGGTTATGGACTAGTGCTTAGATTGGCTATCTAACTGGGTCACACAGATTGATTATTATACAAGGTAAATCAACAAGTTATTCCAATTGAGTCAATTAAACCAACTTTGCTTTGTGCGTCAAGCTTAATTATCATCTTATAACTCAACTTTTTTTTTGAAAACTTAAAATATGAGGTATTTGAAGAATTTTTAATATATTAGGAATTAGTTTTGAGTATTTATTGAGAAATTGTAATGCGATCACCCTACATTCCATTACAGTTAAGGAGGTGAGCCTTAGTGGTGACATCGTTCTGTTAACTTTGAAGTGCTTAGTGTGGTGAAATTCATTGAACAAGGTAAATTCTATGAGCTTCTTCGCATCTTCCTCTCTCTTTAACAGCTGCATTTTACGATACTTGTTAGGATTTTATCTGATCCTGGTAAAGCTTATATGGAAAAAAGGGGCATCCATATTCTCTCTTTCCATCTCCATCTCTGTTTCTCTTTCTCTCTTGAACTGTTCTCTAGCAGAAGGGAGAGAGAGAAGACAGTACCCAATCTAGTGTTTTAGGAGAAGCATAGAGTATTATAAATCAATTAGACAGTAGAGAATGAAGAGAATATGGAAGTAACATTTATCAAAAATAAGATTATAGAGAGTAGAAGTTGGTTATATAATGGTATAAAGTTTAGAAGAAGGAGCATTATTGAGATGAGGAGATAACATTTTGGTTGAAGGAAGAGAAAGAAAAGGAGCAGGTCAAAAGTAAATTAGATATGTGTCAAAAGGAATTACTTAACATCACAAGTTCAGTTGACATGTTAACTAGTGAAATTGGATGCATAAAACTGGTCATAAATAGTTGGAGGAAGGCTGCTGATGATGATGTTAATGATGAAGATAGTCATGATAACAGATTCCTAATTTTTTTAGGATTATTATAGTAGTCTAGATAGAGACTGGAATACAAAATAGATATGCAAAACTGTGATTTTCAGGACTTGAACTTATTGGCATGAATATGTAGTAGAGATTTGTGACAGCTAAACAGACCCTCAGCTTCTCCCTCCATGTCTTGCAGCTCAGGAATTTCCTCAGAACATGCATACTTGCAGACATGGGAGTACTTCAAAGCCTGTAGACAGAGAAAGGAACCAGTTCTTCAGCCTAAAGTAATTGAGGAAGAAGGAGAAGAAGATTACTTCATAGCCTGTAGACATAGAAAGGAACCGGTTCTTCAGTCTAAAATAATTGAAGAAGAAGAAGAATGCCATATGTTACTCTTACCTCAAAGAGAAACTTGTTAGCAAGCATATCAACTGCGAGCTGCTCATCACCAAAGGAGTTGACGCAGGCCGTGCCACCACAGGAAGCAGTCCTCACCTTGAATGAAATTGTCCTCAGAGCTTCTCCCATGCAAATGAGCAGCCTTATCAGGTTTTTGTCAGGTGTTGCCTTCGTTAAGAACTCTTCCTAAATTTCAGAAAAACCAATGAAATTCTTCCTTCATCAATTATAACATTGAATTTTTTTTTTGCTTTGAACTACATTTGGGTCCTTGAGATGCTGGGATGCTCATTGCATCTAGGTTTTAGAATTCTAATTTGATTCAGTTGTGTCTTTGAGGTCCTGATATCCCTCTATAAATTGCACATAATATTGACAAGATAATTGTATGCTCACAAATAAATTAAAACCAACTAATCTGACTGAAAATCGAAAACCAACTGATATGACTGAAAATCAAAAACTAACTGAAGGAATTATTGAAGATGGCAAATTGCGCTTGAAACTCAAATTGAATGGATCTTATATTCTACAATACATACTTGGGACCCTCAACCTTAGAAGCTCGGATGTAATTTGTCCTAAAAGTGGAAAATGTTGTCAACATGTTATGCTATTTTACCAATTAGAAGAAAAAAACTTCTCTCCAACTAATGCTTTTTTGTTGACTTAAGCCCAATGAACGTCTTTCTCTCAACAAGAGCATATTACTGTATTATAATTCAAACTTAATAAAACATTATCAATCATATCACAACAATGAATTTCATATGTTAGCTCATCCCATGATGATGGTTTTTGATATTTGAACGTCTATCAAGAACAACCTATTCTTGTTATGGTACAAAATCATGCCATTCCTAAATTAAACTCCAAAAATTTTTGGTAGATTTCAATGTATGTCACCATATACATGCTTGTCACGCTACAAACGAATTGGGATGTGGCAGCATTTTAGTTGCAAATTTTTTGGCCTCTTCTTTTTCTTCTCCTCCTCCCCTCCTCCTTTGTCACCAACCCCCCCATACTATCATGTCTTCCCATCTTCTCTATATCCCCAAACCCCTAGCTAACCAGCCCCCCAAAATTCACCGACATTTGATTTTAATCTTCTTCTTCCTATTCCTTCCATCATCATCCTCCTCTTAATCTTAAAATAAAATTATATATGTAATATTCTTAAAAGTTGTAATAATATTTTGTCACGTGTAGATTTCTTGTTTTAATGAACAAGTGGCATAAAAAGTGGAGGTATAATTGAGAATTTTGAAAATTACATTCGGAATTCTGAGGTAGGTCTATTATTTTATATAGTATCACAAAGTTGAAAATGTTTCATCGTCGTCTTATTTTTGCTTGTATTACTAATTCGAGATCTTCATCAATTGACAAAAAAAACACTAAAATGCCCTCATTATTCATTGATCTTTCTTCCCTCTCTTCTTTCACTCTCTCTTTTTCGCCATCATTGAGGAGGTTGATGGAAGGGAATAGAATAGAGGCTGCAAACGTAGAACATTTATTCATCTGCGTAGAAAAGCAATTAAAAGAAATAAAAAAATAAAAATCACCTGATGTCAAGTAATAGAGACATTTGATGGTATTCTTCAAAAAGGGCCTAAATTAAACATTTTTTTGTGGGGGGAACATTTTTTTTGGTTGGGAGAGGACCTATATAAGCTTTTTTTGACGGAAAGGACCACTGCGAAATGTTTTAAAACTTTGTAGATCTACATGAAATAGGAATCTACCTCAGGGACTCTAATGCAATTTCCCTTGAATGTTTCATGCGATCCGCATAATACATGCATGATCTAGTTGATCTTGATTATAAGGCTTCAATCTTTTGAAGTAATGTGTAAATATCATGACATGAGATGAACGTTTGACTCTGATCTAATTTATTTTTTTCAAATTATTATATAATTGATGCAATTAGTGAGGCAAAGTTGCGTTCATAATTACTGTGTGGGGTTCACTTTGCATTGTTCAATTTGTATGATATCATGTTGTTTTAGTTAGCTTATTTAAAAACTTATATTTTATTTGTCCAGTGTTATGCTTCAAATTCAATTAATTTTAGTTTAATTATTTTTTACATATTTAAAGAATTCATGTTATAATTGATTCGACAAGTTTTACTTTGGTTGTCGACTGCTTAACGCAACCCTCCGCGTTTCTCATTCGGAACTTGGGGAGTCGGCTTTGATGGTTTGGACATGTAAATTGTAGACTGATTGAAGCTTCCTAACCAGTTAGGAATCGAGTTATTGGATTTTGCCCTTGTACAAAAAGGAAGAGGGAGACTAAAAAAGATATGATAAGAAATTATAAGAAGTGATCTTACTCACTTGGTTGTAGATAAAGATTTGTTAATTGATAAAGCGCAATGGAAATAAAGGATCCATGTAGTCGACTCCACCTAGTGGGATTGAGGCTTCATTATTGTTATTATTGTTGTATTTTTACATATACCATTTTAAATTTCATGTAAGTTTTGCACAATTACATGATTTAGCAAGCTTGATCTAATTTCCAAAATTAGATTTAGCATTTGAGTAGGGGCAATCAGGACAATACATGTATTTGATACTTTAGTAAAGTTGCTCTGATGTTGAATTTCAATTGAATTGTATATTATTATTAATATGATTTATATTATTAAACTGATGCATTTATATTAATCACAGGGGTATCCTCAAAGCAGCTAAGTTGAAGTCAAAGATTCGACAAAGTTCTATCTTCAAACTACGGTAAGAAAGTAATGAATTGATAAGACGAAGTCTAAGTCTTAAGCCATTCAAATATGCTACTTTGTGTTTCAAATACATTTGTTTCATTGATGTAAGTGGGGAGTTTGGTTCAATGTTATCTTGATGTTATGTCATATTACTTAGATGTTATTTTTGGAGTGACAATTTCATTATTTTTAATAAAATTATCTACACGTCTTCAAACTAAATATTTATTTTCTCTAGGTAATATGATATGACTTCAAACCAAACGCCCCTTAAGTTGTAATAAGTTTGGCTATATATGTTATATTGTCTGTTTTTTTCTTTAATTATTATTTTGATGCAAGTAGTCCAAATTCTATGCCACATATAAAAGTGGATCTTCACATCAATTTGTCAGAAATGGAGGGTCTTGAAGCCAACTCTGAAAATAGAGTTGTTAGACAGCAGCCTTGTTGAGAATATTATGATGGATGTTCCTGATGGTCCTTATGAGTCACATTGGTTGCAGCCCGTTAGTTTCTGGACTGAAGAAAAAGATCAGGTACGCTCATAACCCTTGAAATAATATGCTAGATGACTACAGATTTCTATTAAATTGTGAATTGTTCTGATGCTGAGCTTGAGTGCTCTCATGCTATGGGAAGGGTGAGTATCATAAGAAGGCAAAGAATATAATAAAATCCCATAAATCAATGTCTGCTTTGTCTTAGCTTATATTCGAGACACAGACCTGGTTGTTATTTTTAGAATATCTGCTATAGAACAGGGTTTCAACGGTCTATCACTCTGTCAGTTTAAATGCTATTATTAGTCACTAAATAGACTTAATCAGTTGCTGAATCGGCCAGTAGTGATTTTGTCGCAAATGTTCACTCAACGAAAAGTATTTAATCACAAAACTCTTTTATCTGATTTGCAACCAAATTCCGTCGCCATATGGTGATGGAAAAGTAGCCCATATGCAATTGACTTATGCAACAAACGGCCATACGTTAGTCACAAAATCAACAACTGAGAACCAACTAATCAAAGTCTAACTGTAAAAAAGTTCAGTTATAGCTCAGTCACTAGGGCTTGTTTGGCAAGGCGACTAATTTGGTTATGTTATGAAAATTATGAGCTTGTTTTAAGATATGTATGGTGGGATATAAATTTAGTTATGTTAAAAATTTTGTAGTATGTAAAATAAAACTAATTGATATATTGAAAAATGACGTAAGATATTAAATAACATAGATTTTTTTTATTAAAAATTGTTAAGATTGATAAAAATTAATTTAATATTATTTTTTTATAATGAATGAACCATGTTAGTTTTTAATATGACAAATGATATTGGGGCCAAACAGACCCTAGGGCTTGTTTGGTTGGAGGGTAAATTTGGGTAAGGAAAGAGAAAATATTTTATTTTATAGAGTTGATTGGAATGAAATTTATTTTAATATTAGGAGGTGTAAAGGATGTGAAATAAAGTTAATTTTAAGGTTAGAATTTGTGTTGGAAGTGAAATAAAGTTGATTTTTAAAGTTGGAATTTGTGTTGGATATGAAATAAGATTATTAAAATTTATAATAAATTTAAAATATTATTATTTTATTGCTTGGCCCATTTTTAGAGCTTTGCCAAACAAGCCTGTTGATCATATTCAATGAAATAGTTTGCAATTATACAAAAAATTCAAATGAAGTATATATTTCTAAATGAAGTGAAACAAAACTAAGCTTAATCATCATCATCATTGTCATCGTCATCGTTGGAGGATTGACGTGTTATAGCTAATTGACTTGATCTTTACTTGTAAATATGTATAGGTCGTAGTGATTATTTGTATATTATTTGTTTTGGTGAAAAAGCACACCCTTAGTTCCCCAGTACTTTGATAGTTTAGTGTTGTTTTAGATAGTTTAGCAACTCAAAATAACATGGAAACGTATATCAAGAGAACAGTGGTGGAGATGCTGAAATTTCTCCGAAAATAAGTAAAAACATGAAGGATTCGAAAATTACTATGGATAAATAAATCATTAGAATAAAGCCTACTAGTTGTTTTAGTTACATAAATAAATGTTCTTAATGGAGTAAGGGGTAAGAGTAGCAGTATAAGGGGGGTTGAGAAATGCTTGGCCTGATGCAACTTGAAAACAAATGAGGGTACACATTATTTCTTGTGTCATGCCTAGAGATTTACTTTTGGTCTCTTTACTAGGCTTTCTCGATTTCTAGTTTAATGACTCTCTATTGCATGTGTACGTGAGCAAACCGACTATTTGTTTGTATGATGGCAAGTTCATGACGAATTGGATGGTATTTAAGTTGACCATCATGTACGTGTGTAGCATACATAATCTCGTGAATAGATGTGTCTACTTATAATGGTGTTTATATATAGTACCTATTGCTTTTATTGAACACGAACTAGGCGCATGAAGCTTCAACATCATGGCATGAGAGATGGTATGTGGTTCTATCTCATATCTAATCCCTTGCTCTGAGAGAATTGCGTCGGTATAGTACTGTTGACGTAGGATGTGGGGGTCTCAAGAAACATCAAAGAGAAAGAGAGTTCTGGGAGATGGCGACGTGCAAGGTGGGGTGAGCCTGTTAATGAAAGCTCAAGGAGAAGACTAGTTCAAAGCAACCAGAAGAGCACACAGAGATTTAAGGTGGTTCAGGGAGGAAATCCCCTACGTCCACCGGTCGATCAGCAAAGAGATTCACTAATAGGAAAAATGTAGCCTTGAAGGCTTGTACAATGCTTTCTTAGGGAAAAGAAGAAGAAGAAGAAGAAGAAAAGGAGCTCCTCAGTTGGGGCCTTGATACAGTGAGAGTTGTCTTAGAGAGAGAGTTCTCTATCGTTCTTCATTATCAGTCGCTCCTCTTGCCCCTCCCCTTTCTTTTAGATATAGTTAGAGCTCTCTGCTTTTGAGGACTGTTTCAGCGGTATTTATAGCCGGTGGGGATGCGAAGCTTCATCCAGGTTTCCCGGTGAAAATAGGTGATGAGTAAGCTCTGGAGCCCCCGCCGTTCGCCTGTCGCCCGAGAGACCTGAGCATGTGAAAGGAAGGTGACGGCATTTAATACTAGTACCTTTTCTGGGGATTCATGACTATTGGAGCATACATATTCTTGATCTGCGGGTCTCGGGGATGGGCGCCTTGTACGGGGAGCGGCGTGGTAGGTGGAGCTGATTGTGACAGGCGGTACTTCGTACCCTCGTGCCCGAGGTTATCAGGTTTGTCCTGGGATATCGGGAACGAGGTTAGGCTGAACCCTCGTGGCCGATGTTTACCTGGTCAAGAGTCCTACAAAACCTGAAGTTGAGTCAGCAAATTAATCAATCAAATGGAGGTCAGCCAGGCGCCACGTGTTAGGTCAGGATGCAGCGCAGGAACCACGTGTTAACATCAGCCCCCCGCATTGTCAAGGCGCGAATATTGATATGGGTCCTGGAATGCGAACCGTCGCGAGGGTGGACGCGCTGCCCAAGGCCTGCAATGATAAGATGGGGGCGGCACCCGCCGTTTTGCATTTCCTTCCTTTGCCTGTTGAGTTTTGCAAGAGGGTGAGAGCCATTACGGAGATGGCGGAGAGAAAATGGATGATTGCGTCTGGCTTCTCTAAGAAAAGAGCCGGAGCACCTCCGGTCGACGCCCCTCCAGAAAAGAAGAGACTTCCGGAGTTACTCGAAGGGTCGCCGAAGCCGCCGGAGGCAGTCGCGTCTTCGGAGGCAGAAGTTCCCACAGCTAGGGTTGCCGTCGCTTTGGTGAAAACATTGGAGTCTCTCCAGAGTCCGGTGAGTGCAGAAACTGCGGGAGTCGTGGTAGTTTTTGACTCTCCAGTCAAGTCGCCTTCGAAGGTTAAGGAGTTAAAGGAGGTGGTCTTGGTAGGAGAAACATCTACTGGAGAGAAGCTGGCGGCGGGGAAGATCATGCTCAAGGACGAAGAGTTTGAGCGGCTCTTTCCCAGGCTTGGGGGTTTTTCTGAAGGTGAGGGGGAGCCATCCCTGGTTGTTGGTAGGCCTACTCCCCCTAGGAGCCCCAGTTCCTGCTTCTGAGAGGAAGAGGAAGTCCTTCCTCCTTTCTCTCCCTCCGTTAGATCTTGGCGGTGAGGAAGGGAAGAAGGAGGGAGGCGCTAAGGAGAAGAAGAGTCTCTCCTCACTGCCTCTGGTGCTGGAGGGTCAAAGGGCGAGGCGAAGAAGGTGATGAAAAAGAAAGGAGAGGCCCTCCCGGCTGTCTCCAGCGCCCCATTTGGTACTGAAGGGGCCTGGAGTATGCTGGGAGACCGGCTATGTGAGATAAGGCGGGCAGAGGAGAAGATCTTGGGGAACACCTCCGAAGTCCTGGAGTAAGGAAACGGATTAGCCTTCACTGACTCCATCCAAAAGGTCAAAAAGCCGATTGATGGTATCGTCGGTCAAGTCAAACCCTTCTTCCTTATAAATAGGATCTACGGCCGTACAAGGAAAATGATCCACTTCCCCAAGATTGACAGCAGTAACCTTGCCTTCTTGCATCAAAGTGGAGGCCAATCCTTTCCAGGCCTGCCTGATCCCGTCTAACCGTTCCTTCCTGCAAGGTAAACTGGTTTTATAGGTCTGAACAGCCGCCGCAGACCTCTCCACAACGACGGCTTCCTGGTTTCCGGCGACTTTATCCAGCTTCTCCCTCAGGGCTTTGTTATCGGCTTTCAGCGCACTTATCGCAGGCTATGTGAGATAAGTCGGGGCCTTCTCATATATATATATATATTGGAGTAGCATTAGCGGAATACTATGAAAAATTAATTTAATAGTTTTCGCTATATTCCAATGTATGCCTAAAATTTTGGAGCAGTTACATTGGGCCTCTTAAGTTAGACCGTTTAGCTTACCAAGCTATCTCCGAGCTCACACTTGGTCATCCATGAGCTCCTACTCGCCGCACTTGAAACTTTTTGTGACGACGGTGGCATCCTTGATACAAATTTCAATGACTCGCCGAAAAAAGAAGTCGATTTAATGATCTGAAACCAGCCAAAGCTCATCTCAGTTTTAAGTTTTATAGATATAATGGCTTAAAAGGGAACTTCAGCAGTATACTGACGCTGTTTTTCGGTGCTCGCCTGATAGGCGAAGCGCGTGATCGAGCGGCGGCGGCATCATGCCGCCGCCGGAAATGCAGTTTGTAGGGGGCCGCGCCGCCTCCGGCGTAGCTGGCGAGTCCTGTCTCCATGGCTTCGAGGGAGAAGAAGTGGCAGTGGTGAGCGGCTGGTAGTTAATGGTTTTTGGAGTGATGCAGGGAAGGAGGGAGGAGATAAGCCGCCACGTGTCACGACGTGAGGTGCCGTGGACCTGTGGTCTTGAGCAACGGGGAGGGTGAGAGTGGAGCCCACACCATGAATCAAGTTTTGAGCTTAGGCTTATTCTATTCAATTAAAATTTATAATATTTGCCCTGTTTGACGCGAGGACCAAAAATGATATTAATTTAAAAAAAATAATAATAATAATAAATAAAATATTTTAATTATTCTGCATAAATTTTAATATAAAAAATAATATTTTATTTCATATGCTCAATAATTTTTAGTAAAAATATCAATTTTATTTCACATCTTAGATCAAATTATTCGATTTGAATATTTTAGTCTAGAATGTAAAATAAAGTTGATATTTTTATTTTAAATTATTAAGTATGTAAAGTAAAATGATATTTTTTTATATATGAATTTGTGTAGAATGATTTAAAAAATTTATTTATTATTATTATTGTTTTTTGAATTAGTATCATTTTGGTCCTGTTTTGATTCTGTTTTGATCTTCGCTCTAAACATGACCATAATTTTTTAGCTGATTTTCCTATACATTATGCATTATATATTTAAATCCTTCTCATATATTTCATATAATGATATTTTACATAATTCGTTCTAATATTTTTTTAATACTTTCCTCTGTGACATTTATTAAATATATATATATATATTCATTATATATATGTATATTGACTAATCATTTATGCTAGTTAATTATGTGCTGAATAAATTTAATTTTGAATTAGTAGACTTGAATCTAAAGAAAATGATTTGATTTTGATTTAAAGAAAATATGTGCTGATTATGGAGTGAATTTTATGATTTAAATTCAATATCATCTTCTGGTATGTCTGTGTATCAATTTTTATTTTTAATATGATATATGGAAAATTATAACTTGTATTTGAAAAATAAAAATAAAAAAGTATGCCTAGTATTTGATCACTATTTAGTTTAAATACATTTATTTCATAAATCAGTTTCTAAAAATGCTAAATAAGTTAAAATAGACCGATATATTATCAAATAAATGTGTAATTATCGGTATTATATTAAAACTCATTCAGATGTAAATTGCCAAATATCTGCTTCGACTAAAATAATCGTTAGTATAATAAATATTAATTGTTTAATCAGAGTATTGTATTAAAGTGTCTTAATATAGACACGATTAAAGTTAAATTAATAAGATCAAAGATAAACTGCTTGTGTTTTTTTCAAATACAATAAAAAATAATTGAATACATGTATAATTGTTAGTATTTTGGTAAACTATTGTTTTATGTAATGAATCGTTCTCTAAATGCTTGTATTCGGTTTGAATTTAATGTTAATTCGATTAATATTTAATCATTTTACAAATGTTTTTATTCGGCTTGTATTTAACATTAATACAACTAATAGTTGTAGAAACGTCGCTATTTAATTCAAATATATTGACAGGTCATAAATCAGTTCTTAAAAGTGCCTAATATTTTAAATTATAGCAATATATGATCAAAAAGATGTGTAATTGTCGGTATTATAGTAAAAATAAATCATACATTTTTAATAAATCGCCAAAAATTTGCTTCCGATTAAAATAGATTGATATAATAAATATTAGTTGCTTAATAAGAGTATTGTGTTAAAATACTTTGATATACGTAAAATCAAGTGAAATTGTTTGTATTCTTTTCAAATTCAATAAAAAAGAATTGAATACAAATATAATTATTAGTATTCATTTAGAATAACTTATTATGCAATGAATCATTAGATATATGCTTGTACTCTGCTAGAATTCACTATTAATGAAAGAATGTACTTGTAATAAATTTAGAATTTTATCTATTAGAACACTAAATCAGTGCCCTAGAGTAAGGTGTGATCAAATGTAATTTATAAAAAAAATATAATATAATCAATCTTCTAGGTTAAATGATACGTAGATGATAATTCAGCATATCAATATAAAAAAGTTATATGATATATATAAAAAAAAATTAGGGTTTTTACATACAGGGTATAAAATTTACACAAAATTACGCATTTCACCATCAATTCATAAATATTACCACTATCACATCATATCCATTTAAATTTTACGAATACACAAAAAACAGTGGACAATGATGATTAACATTGAGACATAAAATTCAACTACTAGCCGGATAAACATGTGCATTAACTCCTTTGTAGGACTAGACTTTGGCATGGGCTTGGGGATCCGCCCGACTCGATCTAATCCAAAAATTTTATTTTATTTTTTTTACTCCGGCCCGGCTAGACTCAATCATATTTATGATTGGGATTG
Source organism: Apostasia shenzhenica (assembly GCA_002786265.1). Lineage (NCBI taxonomy): Eukaryota > Viridiplantae > Streptophyta > Magnoliopsida > Asparagales > Orchidaceae > Apostasia > Apostasia shenzhenica. The sequence goes on along the minus strand of KZ452012.1, from coordinate 3,510,876 downwards.
GGCATGATCACCAGGCCGTGCTTGTCCCGGCACCTAAAGGAAGAAGACTATAAGATATATTAGTTTTTTTGGGAGAATTACTTACATGCCACACAATTTAGTTTTATTTATGTCTTACTCATCCATTCTTAGTTAACTACGCTATGCAAACTCAAAACATTATAAAATCTTACATACACATATTTTAATTTATTTTTATTATAATGAGTAATCATAATTTTTCAATAACTTAACTATCGTTAGATTACAAAAAATCTGAGTCGTTCATCATATTATTTTAAAGATATTTAAATATATTTTGAGTGAAAATTTTAAAACCTTAATGTTTAGGTAGCCGCAAGAGAATGAGACATCCGCGACATGAATTGATTTTAGGATAGATCAATGCTTTAGTGTAGTATTGAGGAAGAGAAAAATATGTATCATTAAGAGTAAAAATATAATTTTAATGATGTACTAACAGAATAATTTTTTTCAAATAGATTTTGATTAATTTTTAATTTAAATGTGTGTATGTAAGATTTATAATGTTTTGAGTGTGCATAGCGTAATTAACTAAGAATGAATGGGTATGACATAGATAAAACTAAATTGTGTGGCATGTAGGTAATTATCTCTAGTTTTTTTTTTCTATAAAATATATTTTTAAATATACTTTGATCATCTAATATTGTATTTTTAATTTTTGCTTTAAATTTAAGTTTTGATATTTTGAAAAAAAATGTTATAACTCATAATTTTTATTTTCGTGATTTCATATTATAATAAGATTACATGAGTTAAATTTTTGTATGATATTTTATATGATGCTTACATTATTTCAAATTATATAGTAATTTTGATATCTAAGATTTTTTGAGTAAAAGTTTGTTATGGAGAAGAGGTTATCATTCGGGTTAAGGTCGGACTTAGTCATATAAATTGACCCGAATATGTATATGTATGGATGTGATTTAACTCGTTCACTCAGTGACTCAGCCCGATCTTGGCAGATGCCTAGGTCTAATTAGAACAAAACAGAGAGTAAATTTTATTTTATTTTTTTAATAGTTTTTTATTCTAACGGATAGCAAGGTTAAAATAGGAGATTAATAAGTAGTGGATTGTGTACGAGTTAATTTTGATTGAGTCTTAAATAAATTAAAATCAACTCAAAATATATAAATTTGACTTGAAATTGAAATTTTTTTATTTTAAATTTAAATAGCTTGACTTTGAGTTGACTCAAAATGTAATTCAAGTCAGACTAAAATTAATAAATTTAATAAAAATTAGAAATTAGAAAAGATGAAGTTAATTGAACTTTTGTGATCTCTCTAAACTCAATAACCATATTTAACGCATCATTTAAAAATTAAAAATTATTTAGGGCAAATTTCACTCAGGTCTTGAGTTTAAGGATTATTATTATACAGGTTCATATTTTTAAAATTATATCATCTGGGTTTTTTTTTAATTTTTTTATTATTAAAAATATAAAAATTATCATTATACCCTTATCCTCCCTCTCTCCACCAGATCCGGCAGCCGCGCCTCCTCTGGCGGCCTCGCGCGCAGCCGCACGACACCGGCCTCCTGCGGCCGGAGGCGGCGCTGGGCAGCGCGGTGAAGGCGCGGCTGCCGGATCTGGTGGAGAGAGGCAGGGTAAGGGTATAATAGTAATTTTTATATTTTTTTAATAATAAAAAAATAAAAAAGGGAGATAATTTTTGAAAACTTAGGAACCCCGATGATATAATTTAAAAAATGTGGATCTGTATGATAATAACCCTTAAATTCAGGGATCTGGGTGAAATTTGTTTAATTATTTAATATATTTTTTGAGTCAATATGACTTGAAATTTAACTCAAAATTCAGAATACCGAGATATGGAAATTAGACTCGGACTCATTTTGGTGAAGGTCGCTGCCGTCGCCGCGATGACGGTTGTCCGGCTCTCTCTCTTTGGGATTCGGGGGTTGCCACCTCCCTCGTCTCCAGTCTCTCGAAGCCCTAACAATGGCCGAGGAGGAGCCAGCCACCCTGTCGCAAGCCAACGCCTGCCACGCAGCTTCTCTCAGCTTTGGACGGTGAGAACAACTCGACAAGACCCGCTTCCATGGGGGCTTCTTCGGAATCAGGTTCGGAGAGCAATTCGGCAGCTGCCGTATCCGTTGTTCACCGCTAGGGTCTCCCGGAATGGCGCTTCCGGGTCCTTCTTTCCCGAGGATGAGCTGCAGAGCCCGACCCTACTGGAGTTCGTGACGTCGGAGAGAGTTAAGGTGGTTGCGATGCTGGCATTGGCTTTGGCGCTTTGCAATGCCGATCGGGTGGTGATGTCGGTTGCTATTGTCCCCCTTTCTAAGGCTCGTGGTTGGAGCCAGTCATTCTCTGGGATTGTTCAGGTTGTCTTTTCTCTTTCTGTTTCGTAGGCCAAGTAGTCTCTTTTAGTGCATCCTATCCTCTTTTTAATTTTTTTAGCATTATCTTTTCCCCAAAATGTTTGCCATCTAGAACTATATTTATTGGCTAGGATTTCGAAATGGTGTATACATATGAAAACATTCACTCTGGGTCTTATGTATGTGCAGTTTCCTGTTGTTTGATCTGTAGTATGAATCCAAATTAAACTTTTCACAACTTGTAAATTGTAATCTTCGTTGTTTTTACTCCTCATTCTGTTGCGTGCATTCAACAGTAACTAGGCCCAGAGAAGTTACAAACTTACAATGCGGTTTTGGAAGGATGAACATGTAGGATGTTCTCTGATTGCCTATGGAATAGTTATCACATTTTTATTGATTTCGAACTCTTAGAGGAACTATTTTTGGCTTATAATAATATCTCATGCTTTCTTAAATTATTAATGTTCTTTGATCGTATGTTGGCTGTTAAACACAGTCATCTTTTCTGTGGGGATATTTGATGTCACCCATAATCGGTGGGGCGCTCGTTGATTATTATGGTGGTAAGATTGTCATGGCATGTGGTGTGACTCTCTGGTCCTTGTCCACATTTCTTACCCCTTGGGCTGCTGATACTTCTTTATGGGCATTACTAGCTATGAGAGTCCTGCTAGGAATAGCAGAAGGAGTTGCTCTTCCCAGCATGAACAACATGGTTTCAAGGTAGTGGCTTGAATATGTTTTTCTCATAGAATAAGCCTTGTTATTTGTTGTGCAATATAAACTGACTGCTTTACAAATATAATCATGTAAGGATGTCCCTTCTTGTTCGTCTGTAAAATTGTCCAATTCAGCATGTGGTTAATACTAGCCTTTCTTATAGATGGTTTCCTCAAACAGAATGTTCAAGAGCTGTTGGGATAGCAATGGCGGGATTTCAACTTGGAAGTGCCATTGGTCTCTTAATTTCCCCTATAATTATGTTGAAGTCTGGCATTTTTGGACCATTTGTGATATTTGGATTATTTGGATTTCTATGGGTGTTAGTTTGGCTGTCTGGAACTACAAGTACTCCTCAACAACATGCCCAGATATCAAGATATGAGTTGGAATACATTACCAAAAGTCAAAAATCCCTGAATCTTCGCACAGATGATCGTGAAAATTCCAGAATGATTCCTCCTCTGAAGAAATTACTTTCCAAATTTCCAACTTGGGCCTTAATTTCTGCAAATGCCATGCACAGCTGGGTAAAATTTTTATTATTAACATTTAACTGTTTAGTGGATCAGCATTTTTATTTTATTATTTCACTCCTTGCTTGTCATGTATTGAGAGAATCGCCCTTGATTTTATTTGCAGGGTTACTTCGTTATTCTCACGTGGATGCCAGTGTACTTCAACATAGTATGTATCTAGGTGTTGTTTCATAAAAACTACTATATTATTCATTATTTTAGAACTTAAAGACATCTTTTTTTGCTTTTGAAAAACAGATTTATCATGTTGACCTTAGGCAAGCTGCTTGGTTCAGTGCGCTCCCTTGGGTCATGATGGCCGTTCTAGGTTATGCTGCTGGTTATGTGTCTGATATGTTGATTAGAAGAGGTGTTAGCATTACTTTAACTCGAAAAATCATGCAGGTATTACATATTGGTGCATTCTAAATTAATCAGTTTTATTTCTACGTAGAACAAGTTTATTATTATTATTCAGATCTGTATTTGTATTGTAGAGAAAAACTAGATTAAAATATGAAGTCATACTTGCCTTATTTATATGAGAATGACTTAACATCACAAATAACCTAATTTGAGATTACTAATAACATGCCAATTGTCTATGATTGTGGAAAATGACACGATCTACAAAGAATTTTCTATCTTTACATTATATGGCCTTGTTTGGGTGCCTCCTATTTTTGGGCACAATTAATATTTTAATAATATTTTAAATTTATTAGAAAGTGTAAAAATTTTATTTCACATCCAACACAAATTCCAACTTTAAAAATTCCAGAGATGGGCCAATCGTGGACTATCGTTGGCAAGTGCTTGCATTGTTTAACATGCCCACCCATTGTAAAGAAAGTTGTGTGAATGATCATTGTTCGTATAAATTCATGTAAACTCTATTGAGCTAGGGACTCGATCCCAAGATCTCATCTCCTATATAAAGCTCAAAGGGCCATATTGTGTAATCATTATCTTCTACTATAAAGCTTAAAACTACAGAGCAACCCAAAGATGTGGCTTTTCTCAATTTAATTTTCCATGTAAAATTCTCATTTACTTTTTCCTTCTTTTCTTCTTTTGATTGTTCCCAAATTTCAGCAACAACAAGAAGTTATTCTTTTTTTTTTTGGAACATTTAAAAAAATTCTGTGTATGGAATTCCCTCTAGTTGATGTTATATTTTGATGTTTCTATTTTTCTCTGCAGTCTATTGGTTTCGTCGGTCCTGCCATTGCTCTTATTGGCCTAAATGCAGCTAAGAGTCCTTCTGTGGCTTCTGCATGGCTTACAGCAGCTGTAGGATTGAGTTCTTTTAGCCATTCTGGTTTTCTAGTCAATTTTCAGGTTGAGAAATTATACAATCAATTAAAATGTACATTTGGACTTAGCTATTTCATTGCCCTTTTTAACTTCTTTTCTTTCACATGTTTTCAGGAGATAGCTCCAAATTATACTGGTGTTCTACATGGTACATACTTTACTTTAAGTCTTGTTTATTTGGCCGTTGAAAATTAACCTAGTTTAATTTTAACTAGGCATATCACATCACACATAAAATTTAATATTAAAAATTAACTTTATTTCACATCCTACACACATTACTAAAATAATAATTAACTTATATCATATCTCTCACATATCCCAACATAATAATTAACTTTATTTCACATCCTTCACATATCCTAACATAATAACTAATTTTATTTCACATCATTCACAACTTTTAATAAAAAATATCTCTATTCAAGTTTAATTTTAAACTTGTTAAATTTAACCTTACAAACAAACAGGCCCTTAAATGATAAGAGTTTAGAGTGACGTGAGAGTAAATTGTTTCCGAGCGACTGAGGTATAGGGGCAAGTGGGTCCCTCAATTGTCAATTTTTTCCAACTTTGTTCCCTAAGATTTAGTTGCTAACATTTACACGACGTCGTGGTCCTTTTTGGATGGAAAATATCTATTTTAATGGGGAAGTGTTTTTTAATGACTAAAATGCCCTTCCAATAAATATTCGAAGGCAAAATGGTAAAAACTCGTCATAGTTTGTTTGGAGACTTAACGACAACGCAAAATGTGACCTGAGAGATCGAAGTTGGGAACATTCAAAAGTTGGGACTCACGCACGGGTAGCCCTATACCTTGGTCCCTTATATGCAATTACTCTTGATATAAATAATAGAACCGTTCTATGCAAGACAAATAAAACATTGTTGAGCATGGGAGAATTCATGTTTGCTAATTCCGAACTTGTTCGGATGAGGATCTGGCATTAAATGCAGTCCAAAATTTAGTATTTCCAAATTCTATTTGTTTATGTTATGTTGAAATATATACCGTACTATATGCCAAAAATAACCTCAAATGTACACAAAATTAGAATGAGCAACATACTCAGGACTATAATTCTGGAAGAACTCAGGCTAAGAAATAGTCGAAATAAATCCGTTGGGTGTGTTTGTTTGTAAGGTTAAATTTAAGAAGGTTAAAATTAAATTTGGTTATAGATATTTTTTTATTAAAAATTATGAATGATGTGAAATAAAGTTAATTATTATGTTGGGATATGTGAGGGATGTGATATAAAGTTAGTTATTATATTAGAATATATAAGGGATGTGATATAAGTTAGTTATTATTTTAGTAATATGTGTAGGATGTGAAATAAATTTAATTTTTAATATTAAATTTTAGATGTGATATGCTTGGTTAAAATTAAACCAGATTAATTTTAAACTTCTAGACAAATGGGGCCTTAATGATGATTCTAAATTTCTGATGATATTGATAATCCCCTTAGGGTATGTGAAATTAACCTTGTGACAATAATTCGTATTTTTTGCAGGTATGTCGAATACTGCAGGAACACTGGCTGCTATTCTGGGTACTGTAGGTGTCGGTTTCTTCGTCCAAAAAATGGGTTCTTTTCACGGATTTATCGTGCTTACTTCAACTCTGTACCTGCTAAGTGCTCTTTTCTGGAATACCTTTGCTACAGGAGAGTACGTTAATTTTGATTCGAGTTTGTAGCGGCTTTTAATTGAACTCGAATCGGCTGTTCTGTCAACTTTTGCTGTGGTGTAAATTTTGCCTGTACAAAATCTGTGTAGACTACTGTTAGTGTTTATTTGAATGGAACATAAAATTTTAATTATCTGTATTTAAGTATTATAAGAATGATTTTTCAAAAAAAAATCAAAAAAAATTGTTATAAGAATGGAAAACTTATTCTTGTACCAAGGGCTGTCAACTATGTTTAACAGATGGACAAAAAATTTGTGATGATGTGTTTAAATGACATTCTCTCATGTAAGGTAAAATTGCCATATTTCAGATATTAATATCTGAGAATTGCTTTTAGGACTTAAATTTCAATTTGAAATGTGTATAAAGTATGAAATATAATAATTTTATTTGAATTTCTAAAAATGTTTTCGGTTTAGTTTTTGGACCTGTTTCGTGTAGAGATCAAAATCAGTATTAAAATGGTATTAATTTAAATAATAATAATAATAATAATAATAATAAATATTTTTTTTAATTATTTTATATAAATTTTAATATAAAAATTTTATTTTATTTTACATATTGATAATTTTTAATAAAAATGTTAATTTTATTTTATATTTTAAATTAAAATACTTTGATTTATGTATTTTGATTTAGAATGTGAAATAAAATATTGAGTATATAAAGTAAATTAATATTTTTTATATTAGAATTTGTGTAAAATAATAAAAAAAATTATTTATTATTATTATTATTATTGTTTTTTAAGTTAGTATCATTTTGGTCCTGATTTTGGTTTATGCGCCAAACGCCTTAAAAAAACAATTGAAATAATTATTTTTTAAATTAATTTTAAGTTCATGGAAAGCAAAACAAATCATTTTTTTGCAGTGTTTACAGGATTTGCTATTGTTTTTATAGTTTCATAATTTAGATGCCTATAAGAGCTCATTTGCTTAAATTTTTGTAAAAAATATTTTTTATTTTTATTTTAGTTCTTAGAATTATAAAAAAAAATTAGACTTCTAATTTTAAAATGAATTAAAGCCTAAATGAAATATATCAAAATATAAGAATCAAAATATAATTATAAATAAATGGTAGGAACCTGTCAATTTTTTTTGGAAATTTTACATATTTCACATTAGTTTTTTTTATATTATACATCATATATTTTTTCATAAAATTTTATAATAAATATGGGTAGTGTAATATTAATTTTTTTTTGAGATAATTACCTATATGCCACACCATTTAGTTTTATTTATGCTTTACTCATCTATTTTTAGTTAATTACGTTATGCACACTTAAAATATTACAAAATCTTGCATACACATATTTTAACTTATTTTTATTATAATAAATAATTATAATTTTTCAATAACCTAACTATAGTTAGATTACAAAAAATCTAAGTCGTTCATCATATTATTTTAAGGATACAACAACAACAACAACCAAGCCTTAATCCCACTAGGTGGGATCGGCTACATGAATCATTTGTTTCCATTGCACTCTATCAGTTACCAAATTCTTATCTGTCTAAATAACTAAGATCACTCCTTATAGTTTCTTGTCATGTCTTCTTTGATCTCCCTCTTCTTCTTTCTTGTCATTTTTCTAACTTGAGCTTCAATCTGCCTACAATTTAGATGTCCAAACCATCTAAGCAGACTTTCTCTAAGTTTATCCTTAGTTGGTGCAACACCAACTTTCTTTTGGATATTCTCATTATTTTAAAGATATTTAAATATATTTTGAATGAAAATCTTAAGACCTTAATGTTTAGGTGACTGTAAAGGAAGGAGATATCTGCGACTAGGCCTGTCAATGGATCGGATCATGACCCGATCCGATCCGATTAAACCCCCAAATGAATTTTTTTTTGACCCATCAATCCGCCCCGTTTACTGACCCGATCCATTTACAAATAAATGGATCAGATATAGATCACCATTGATCCGACCCGTTTAAAATCCGATCCGTTTATGTAATCTAATTTGTAGTTCATACAGGGTTATATTGTGGCTAATAATCTTTTTGTTAGAAGACTCAAGTAAAGAGCGTCATTATAATTAATTAATAAAAGATTCTTACATATTATATTAGTAGATTATAGTTTATAATGCTTAATTTATATATATACGTATATATATTACAAATAATAATTTTTATATTAAAATATTTAATTAATTCATAAAAATATAATATTCTTCCCTTATTTTATTTTCAATAAATTTAACATTATTTTAAATTTGATTATGAAAATTACTTAAAAATAACTACTTTTATTGTAAATGGATTAAATTCGAAAATTCGAGTTCCGAACCGATCCGATTTCCGACCCGAGAGGATATGGATCGACCATGACCCGATCCGATGTTTAACCCGATCCGACATATATGGATTTGGATCCGGGTTGAAGTCAACCCGACCCGAATCCGATCCGTTGACAGGCCTATCTGCGACGTGAATTGATTTTAGGATAAATCAGCACTTTAGTGTGGTATTGAGAAGAGAAAAATATATACTATTAAGGGTAAAAATATAATTTTAATGATCTATTAAAAGAATATTTTTTTTTCAAATAGATTTTAATTAAGTTTTAACTCAATTGTATGTATATAAGATTTTGTAATATTTTGAGTATGTATAGTATAATTAATTAAGAATGGATGAGTAAAGTATAAATAAAATTAAATGGTGTGGCATATAGCTAATTATCCCAAATTTTTTATATTATTTACGTAAATTCAGTTTTTTTATTGTATAATTGTCGACGGAGATTATTTTGTGCGGTAATTTGAATTTAATTCCCTTAATTCTGCGTTTCGTCGAGCTCCTTGGGTTTCATTCGACCGGCGAGCCGGTGGGACGCCTGAGGGCCCGAGGGGAACCAGAAAAGCACTATACGAAGCCATCTCCGATCCCCGCCGCTCCGTCGCCTTTCATCCTCTCCCGCTCCGCTCGTCCTTCTCCCATTTTTTCAATGGGTCGAAGAGCGCCGGAGTGACCCGCCCCGGATCTCCCATCACGCTGTCTGACCGGAGGGGGTCCTGATCCTACCTCCGCCTTTCCTTGCCGGTGTCATGGCCTCCGGTCAGGACTCTGGCACGACGTTGATGGATCTCATCACTGCGGATCCATCGGCCGCTCCTCCCAGTTCCTCTCCAGGGTCCTCTCCAGCGCGACCCGCGGCCCCGACGACGCTCGGGAAGCCGGTGAACGCCGATCGCAAGAAGAAGGTGACTCTGAGCCAGATCCAGAGTGACACTATTTCGGCTGCGAAGGCTCTGAATCCCGTCAAGGCCCTTCCGCAGAAGCAGAGGAAGAAGGTTGGATTAGTTCACTAGTTTTGATTTATTTCCTTCTTCGATTCGTAGGCCATATCTAGAGCCAGAGCTTTTGAGCTCCGTAGCTGATGCAGTATTTTATTTGGAAATCTTTGCGGCATCTAGGAATAGATTTTGCTCTTTACTTAGTTATATAGAAGTAATCACCGTATATGACCTTGGAATATTTCTTGTTCCAAAGAAATGGAACATGGAGGATAAATCTAGAAAGCATATTAATTGATGCGTCTGTTACTGTGGGTGAGATAATGCTATGGGAGTTTTTACTAACAGCTTAACTGTTTGACTTGTAGCTTCCAGTTTCTTATGCTCAGCTGGCGCGAAGTATACACGAATTTGCTGCCACTGCAGACCAGGTTTTCCTTCGCTCATATTTTTTATTGTTCAATTTTGCCATGGCTTAAACATTATCGGTCTTACTGTCCTTTCCGTGCAGAAAAGCTCCCAGAAGAAATTGGTACATCATGTTTTCCCTAAACTAGCTGTGTACAACTCGGTGGATCCTTCTTTGGCTCCATCACTTCTCATGGTACGTACTCTGGTTCTTGTGGCCAAATAATTCCTTGTGCATATAGCATATATAATCAATTGAGAGTATATTTTTGGTAAGCAGAAGTTCTATTTGTGTTAATTAGGGTCTATTTGGCAGCCATGCCAAAAATTCCATGGCTTTTTTTGGCCACAATCTCTTACATCCAACACAATTTTTTTAAGTAATAAAACTTTTATTTTACATCTTACATTCTAACATAAAAATTCCTTTATCCTCACATTCTATACATATTTTAATATTATCATCAATTTTATTCCACATCCTCCACAAATTCCAACATAACTAAACATCTTTTTTCTTGAACATCCAATACACTTACTTATTCTTGCATATCAAAATTTGCTATAATTTAGCCATTTCATCGATCAGATCATTAGAATGCATGTCTTTGTGGTAGTGGTGGTGCTGGTTATGTTTGACTTGAATGTTATAATATATTTGTAGATGATAGTTTTTCGAGAACAAGTCATTGATAAATGATTTATAGCATGACATAAGAGAAGTCTTGAGCCGATTTACCAGCAAATATTTTCTTGATAAATGTTTTCCTTCATAGCATGACATAAGGGTTGTCTTGAGGCAATTTACTGCCAAATATTTTTTTGATAAATGCTTTCCTCCAGTAAATGTATTGCTACTAAAATTTAGGCCTTGTTTCGATTGGGCTTGTGTTAAGTTACTTGGGGTTAGTATAGCCTAGTTAGTATTGGGTTAGTGAGGTTAAATAGAAAATTTTGTTTGGTTGGTAACCCAAGTTTGTGAAAATTAATATGAATATCTGTGTGGTGGTTAAACCGGGTTAGAGAGCAAAATATTTGATACCATATAGAACATGGATAGATGTAATAATGCAAATAGTAAGATTCATACATGTCCATATTACTGCTTTACTTTTCAGTCTTACCATGTAGAAGTAGATATCATATTATATTGCTAACAACAAAGCCCAGCTTTTTGATGAAAATGTCTATCATATGCATGCATAGACTTCAAATTGAAATGCACGGCATAGAGCAGTAAAACACATTTAAAGCACTTCAAGTTTCATGCCTTATGTTATGCATACCCCATAAAACAAGAGATTTAATCATAAAAATAGCATTGAAAACTAAACAAATCAAATGATGTAAGTAAAAGAATTTACTTGAGGTAACTTGGTCCTTTGATAGATGATCCATTATGGTTGCCCTTAAAATGTGTCCTATAGTTTGCCCCCTGATGCCTTTGATCTTCGTTATACCTTTCGGATATGGGACTTTGTCGTAAACATGATCATATTCATATCAACGTTCTATAGGTTGAATTACACATCTTTTTTAACGAACCTACCTAATATGTAGCATGCAATGAGCAACAACAATGTCCTCCTTGAATGTTGAATGCAAATGGTTTCATGGTAGTTAACACCTTAAACCTCTCCTTAATAATACCAAAGATCTACTTGACCACATGTTGTAGTTGTGTGTGGTGATGGTTGTACAATTCTTGTGGACCAGTGTATCTTTCATATGGTTGATTGTGATTAATGCTAAGATGATATCCAAACCCTTTATTGTCAGTTTTTGCGTACCTTGAGTCCCCTAGATAGTATTTACTTTCCACAACAAATATGATAGGAGAACCTCCTATAAAGAAGAATAGTTTTGACATAATATTCATCAAGAAAAATGTTACCATTTTGAAAATAATGTTTATCGTGCTCTCGCTATTCATTGTAGCCTCTCCTATTAGCACTTGAACCTTCCCAACTATTCAATATCAGTTTTGTTTCTCTATCAACTATTGCTGAAATGTGTTTGCCATTGAGTGCACCTATAGCATCATTGAAATAGGAATAGAATTTTATGTTGTGTGTAATGTGCAATTGACATACTACATCTATGACAAGTGTAATAAAGTCATGTGTGAGAGAGAAGATTTCTTTGGAATGTGACGAAAGCTTCAATTGTCTGAAGTGAATGCTGAAAAAACTTGAAAACTTCTTTAGCTATCTACGTGGGCTACAATTCGCATAAATATGACCAGTTGCTTTGTAACATGCATGTGTTTTGTGTCTGAAAGTAACCGATGGTCTATATACATGTTATTCAATTGAACAATTGCATTTGTAGACATCCTGAAGCAGTTATATGCATTCACAATATTGACTAAGATTGAAACATAAATGAAGGGTCAAACATCCCCAAATTAAAATCAATTAAAGCATAAGAATGACTTCTTGTCTAGATCAACTTGGTGCAGCTTTCCCAATGGTTGTTATCAATGATGTTTTTTTCAATCCAACTTCATGACAAACAACTTCATATCAACATCACCATATTAGTATCAAACCAAGCACAAGAATGACTTCTTTGTCTAGATCGACACTATGCAATTTTCCTAGAGGCTATTGTCTATGATGTTTATCTTGATCCAAGCTTAAGCCGGTATCCCTCTAACATCATGAACATGGTTCATTTGTTGGGCTTTTGTCCCTATAAATCAATGAGAGCCATGTAGGATACATTTGTTAGGTTTGGTACTCCTTCCAACTTCTTAAAAGCATTTTGAGATGTGAAGGTCATGGCCCTCTCAATGGAAGCCATGGCTAGAATGAATAATTATGCATTTTTTCACGGCTTTTATTCAACACCACCAAAGTTATTTTACCCCTTAGATCCTTGAGATTGTGAAAGTGTTGGTGATATTGTTTGACATTCATCATCTAACAAGGATTTTTTGCTTAGCAAAAGCAGAACCATTTGTGGTCAAGCTAAAATGCAGCAAAGCAACAAAAGTCTGCTTCATGCAATATAGCACTTGCTTGTCCCGCCGATGCTGACTAGATGTCGTCTTTGGGAACAAGCGTAGCAATAGTGGCGTCCCAAGAAAAAAATTACTATATGAGACAGTAATAGGACAAAGACCTGTTATGGGGGTTATTGTACTCAGGTTTGGTCTACAATAAATAAGCTAGGTAAAAAATTTGTATTAGTGTGATCTTAGAGAAAATGTGAAAATTGCAAAGATCAAAAAGAAAAATTGTATTGACCTGCAAAAATTCTTCCCATATATTAGCATTAGGTTCTAGAAGATACATTATGGTGATCCTATGAGATCATTGTATTGGTGCAAGAATTCTTTCAATATGTCACCTGTTAGATTGTTGTATTTCCTAAATTCTGGGTAATGTTTTTTAATCTAGCCTTTAGTTGTTGTTGTTTTTTTATATATGAACAAAGTGTTAGATTGAAATAGGGATGGCAATTTAGACCCGCCCTATGGAGCTCCACCAGCACCCACTTTGATAGGGGCGGGTTCTTTTTAGGAAAAAAACCATGAGGCAAAATTGCTCTGATCATAAATTACCGACACAGGTGTGGGATGAGAACAGGTTTGGTAAAACTTGCCTTGATCGCTCCAATTGATTACAGTATAAAAATAAGATTTATTCCTCTTTTGTCATTTTAGCCAGTTTCGACCCATCTCGCCCTTGCCTGCCCTACTTGAATCATTGATTTTGCCGAATGGGGTGGGGGCGGGTGGAATTTCATTGTGGGCCAGGTATGGATGAAGTAGTTCCTACTCCTTTTGGGTGATGGGGCCAATGTGGATGGAGATATCTGAGATACGAGATGTGTGCAAATGTAGGCTAACTCACACCTGCCTCGCCCCATTGCCATCCCTAGATTGAAGGAGCTAGTGATCTCGGTCCATAGGATATTTGTTGGGTTACCATTGACAAGGTTGTTGTTGACATGTTTCTTATGTATCTAGGTAATCAATAGCTCCTTGTGTTTCTTAGTCCGATTTTGTGTTCTAGGCCTAGCATTCATAGGTACCTTGTTTTGATCTGTTGTTGGAGATAGCTCAATAATGTCATGTTCTGTTGGCCTAGCTGATGAGGAACCTTGTTGGAAGATTTGAAGTTTTTGACGGATGACCAGATTCTGAATTCCTTGTAATGATATTTTGTAAGAATGATATGTAAAATCGTGGATTAGGACTCAGGCTAAACAATGCTAGTAAATGCTGTTAAAGGATTAGGTTACATAGTTTCTACTCCTTCTGCCAATTTAGTAACAATGCATGCAATGGACGGCAATGGTTTTAATAAATTGTACACTGCTACACCTCTGCCAAGGTTGTAGTGTGACATGCATAGGCTGACAAAAGGATTTAATATTCCATTCTCACCAAAACAATGTACCCTATGGAATTATTGTGTATAGAGTGAAGTCTCAAGAACATCATTGCACACACCTAATCAAGAAAAAATGGTTTTCTCTTTAATTTGCAGAATATCAAAATATGTTGGGATCTAAGCAATGGCATGATAGTAGAAAGAATCAAAGTTTGTATAAAAAGAAGTTCATGTTTCCTGAAAAGAATTATAATTTGTTAGATGGTACGACGATATATAGAAGCAAAAGATGTTGGGTTTCCTCAATTATTATCTACAATGAGCAGCTAAAGAAGGGATAGGCCATCTACTTGAATAAAAACTTGTAATATATTGATTTGCCAGAACCAGCAAAATAAACCTTCTCATTTATACCTATAAAGCACAAGAATGAATAATTTCATTCTCTTCCATGAAATTGTGCACACTAAGGCTCTGTTTGGCGGGAGGACCAAATCAGGACCAAAGTAATACTAATTTAAAAAACAACAACAATAATAATAAATAATTTTTTTAATCATTCTATACAAATTCTAATATAAAAAATATTATTTTACTTTACATACTCAATAATTTTTAATAAAAATATATATTTTATTTCACATCCTAGACCAAAATATTCGAATCGAGTATTTTGGTCTAGGATGTAAAATAAAATTAATTTTTTTATTGAAAATTATTGAGCATGTGAAGTAAAATAATGTTCTTTTTATATTAGAATTTGTGTAGAATGATTAAAATTTATTATTTATTATTATTATTATTGTTGTTTTTTAAATTAGTATCATTTTGGTCCTGATTTAGTCCTCACGCTAAACAGGACCTAAATTTCTTAATTGTAAACTTGAAACTAGAGAATAACATACAAGGTTTAGGGAAGTATAGATACAAGAGCTAATTGGCTCTTCAAAAATTTCAAGTAATAAACTCCTATCTAAAACTTTCTCAATAATAAAAGCAATAGGTTCAATCATAAAGTTTCACACAAATAAGCAGAGCAAATAATTGAAGTTTAATTGAAAACATTAACTCTTGCGATTTCAAGATTTAAGATAAATGTTACACAAATAGTGGTCCCATTATGAGCATATTTCTTAATTTGATGCACAACATACCAATAAAAAAACTGTAACAGTAGTTGTGAACTAGCAAAGTATTATGTAGAGGAAAAGGGGGTGGCCAACTTCACTTGTTAGTAATCTTTAACTAGGGTGCAAGATTTTCTGCGATATAAAAATAGAGCTCTATCAAATGCCTAAATATTAGTCATGAAAATTATAACTATGCATGAATGTTGTGATTTCGTTAATGCTACTAAAAATCATAAGTTAATAAGTATGGAAACTTTTTCTTGATAAAAGAACATGAAATAAATTTCAAGAAAAGCGACATTGTCAAAGCCTTAAATGGTAACATTGAAATAATCAGTGTGTTGAACTAAACTTACATTTGATCAACCAAGCCTAAAAATGAAACATATAAAATTGCTATAAAACTTTATGACCATTAGAGTCTCAGCAAAATAGAGCAAATAATTTAAGAAACTATTTCTCAATAAACATACCATGATCCGCCACAGCAGAGCAACTTGAATAACAAGCTAGAATTGAAAACGGGAGGGAAGAATTATGAGGGAGAAATAACTCACCTAGCAGTGGGGTTAGGGCATACATGGGTTGTAGTAGTGATGGGGTGGGTGGTTAATAAGCATGCTTAACAATAAGAAGTGGCTCACTGCATTTGGTTTGGCTAGGTATGATGCAACGAAACAATGGCCATGAAACAATACAGTTAATATATGCAAAAGGGAGCTAGTTGGATGTTTCAAGGATGTGACATGATCTTCAATGTTTTATTAAATAGAGAATTCCGTGACTTGTATACTTTTAGATAAATTTTATTTAAATGTTTTTGGTTTTTTAAGTTGAGGATGTCGTTAGACTGTTCATTATGTGACAAGGGTCAGCATGCATGACACTCGAAAACCTTGGGTGACTACTCTACTGATATGTTTGTTTATGATTTGCAGCTTCTCCAGCAATGTGAAGATAGGAGTGTTCTGCGGTATGTTTATTATTATTTGTCTAGAATTTTGTCAGACAGCGGGGCACAAGGCTTAAGTGCAGCTGGCGGAATTCCTACTCCCAACTGGGATGTACTTGCCGATATTGATGCTGTTGGAGGAGTCACTAGAGCTGATGTTGTACCAAGAATCGTGGAACGACTTACTTCAGAGTCTTTAAACCCTGATATTGAATGTAATATGATTCTTGCCTTTTATACTGGTTTTGGCTGCATGCATTGATGATAAGCTTGGCATTTACCTCGACCGAACATCTTACCTTTTTAGTGTTTAGTTTGACTTAGGATGCAATTTGAAAGCGGGACACGTGTTTTATGGAAGTGTAGCTAAAAACCTAGTTTTTGTTTTGCAACTTACACCTTATATTAAGCGTTTCTTGTGTCCAGCCTGTGTAGATTTACAATAATGTTGACTCACCTTTACATAGACCTAAAAGTTTACCTTTTGAGTTTTAGTTTGACCAAGATAAATTTTGAATGAAAAAGTTATGTTGATAAAGGAGCAAATTTGACCCTGTTTGAGAAAATGAAGTGCAGGTGAACCCAAGTTATGTCTTAGATGCCCAGGCTTAACCTTAACCCCAATTAAAACTGCTCCTATAGCTTGCTCTTTCACATTTTGTTATAATTTTTTTGGTTGTCTAAAAAGCAGGCGACAAGCAGTTGAGATATTGCTTAAATTACATGAAATTGTGCAAAGCAGAAATATAATTAATGGATGATTTTCAGAGTACAACTTAACGAGTTCTAGGTGGGAACTGTTCTTGATAAAGGCTTTTTATGTTATCAAAGTTACCTATCATAGTGGCGGTCTTTCAAAACATCAGAGAAGTAAACTTAGAATTTTTCCTATCATTTTTAAACCCGTCTAATATTAAATTACATGCATGATTTTATGCAATTCTCTACCATAACATATTTCATAATTTTAACTCTATTTCACCAAAATCTTGTTATGTTTTCTGGTTGGGTAGTTTAGTGTGAACTCTCTAAATTGACCACCAAGATTATTGCTACCTGTGAATATATACCTAATTTGATGCAAACTGTGATATCTTTGAATCAAATTAGTTCATCCTTCAAAAAAGAATCAAATTAGTTGTTTGAGGGAATCAAGTGGAACCTTCTACATCGAGACATCTTGTGACTAATTATAATTGTCTTCTGTAGAGTTGAATTGAGAAGAGGAATCTATGTAGCTGATTCCAAGCAGTTTGGAATTAAGACTTTGTTGTTATTTTTAATGTCACCGAGTTGCAAGATTTAGTAGATACTTCAATAATTGTTAAAGTTTTATTTTATGGCTGCTTTAAGATACTGTTAAAAGTTTCATAAAGGTTGTAACTAAAGAATGATCTCATAGCCTAGCGGGGAAGGAGCTTGCTTAGGAACTAGGGGGTTTCAGGTTCCAAGCACACTACCACCATAATTTCCAAGTGGAGCAGGGGAAATTGTTGTGTCAATGGGTAAAATAAAAAAAAAATGGTCTCATCTTTTTTATGAACATATCTTCACTATTATTCATCTTATACTAGGGTATTATTTGTTAAGAGGCTAAAAAAGGTATGTCTTTTTGTTATGGTCAAAAGTTTTTCTTTTCATTTAAAATATATAAAAATATTGGGTTAATTATTGAAATGCCTTTATAGTTAATCCCTAATTACACTTTGGCCTATAGTTTTTAGAAACTTATTGATAGGTCCTTACAGTTTAAAAATATACTATTACATGTTTTCTTATTTCTGATTAATGGATCGCCTTGCCACAGCTGCGACTGCCTCAGTGTCGCCCTCCTCCCTTGGAGAATAGGGGGAGAGAGAGAGGAGTTGTAGGGGAGCAGGCTAGAGAGAGGGGAAGGAGGGTGGCGCCGCGTCTGCGCCTCTCTACCTGCTCTCCTACTCCCACAAGAGGGGGATAAAAAGTGAGGGCGGGGAAAAAGAAAAAAAGGGTAAAATTGGAATTTTTGAAATTTTAAATTGAATATTTCTTAGATGCTGAAACTTTCTACTTGGGTCTTTTATGTAATAATTATAATTTGTGGGTCCTTTATTATTACAAAGTTTTGAAAATAGAGACCAATCAGAAAGTTTTTAAAAACTGTGAACTAAAATATAATTAGGGTTAACTATTGAATTTTTCAGAAATTAACTCAAATATATTTTATATTCCATCATTCACTAACTCTAACATTAAAAACATCTCTTATCTACATGATTCTTAAATATATTAATTAATTTTATTTCATATTCTACATACTTTTTAGCATAACCAATTTTATTTCCCATTATCCACGTATTTCAAAAAATTAAAACCAAATGCTAAAAGCCAAGGTGCTCTTATCTTTTAGCTTTAGTTGGATTAGGAGTATACCGCTAATGTTGGAATTGTGATGTTTAGCAAGAAAAGTTGCAGGGTAGTGGTTAGCATTTTTTTGAAGAGCTCAGAGTTAAGTAAGACGCATGATTCACCACCTTAGTCATCCTCCATGCAAAGGAAGGAAGCTCCTTAATTTACTGACACTTTGATTGTTTTGAAACCATTGTCCAATGGGAATTTGCATTTCCTTTCTCACTGTCTAATTCAGTTTGTTCATTATTTTATAGTTCATGCACGACGGCTTGCAGCTCTTAAAGCCCTCACTTCTGCTTCGTCATGCAATTTTGAGATACTAGACAAGTTGTATGAACTTGTTTTTGGCATTCTAGAAAAGGTTTGTTCTTCGGCAATACTATGAATGTAGGTGCTATTGTATCCTTGGCTCATGGCTCCACTTTTCATGAGACTGTTATTCATGTTTTGCTAGGTTTTACTTCTACAATCCATCATTCTATTTTTTTATGGATTGATTTCTTATATTTCAGGTTGGAGATGCCAAGCAGAAACGTAAGAAAGGCATTTTTGGCAAACCCGGTGGTGATAAAGAGGTAGCGCTTGTTCCACATATTTTTTGAGAGCTTTGATATATAATTAAACATTGTGTGCAATCTAAACAATCAAACTTAAATCTTCCTTTTTAAGCACCGGGTGCTTTGTATGAACATAATCTCTGAAATCATGCATGCCATCAAAGTTGATTTACTTTGGGAAAGTATGAACTCTTTTGATTTTGAGAGGATGAATGGTTTTGTGTGTACGTCATGAGGTTATCTAATGGAAATAGGATTTGTGGAGAATTGTCATCCTTCTTCAAGATTGAGAGAGATTTCCCACATATAGGCCTACTCATGTAAATTTATATCTATTTTTATGTCTTTTTATACACTAGATGGAATATATATATATCTTGTATATTTTTTTGATGCTTGTATTGTTAATATGTTTGTATGTGTACATGACTATTGTATTCCTTGTTTGTTTAGTGATCATCTTATTGGTACACTTCAGAAGTGCAGTCAGCTGCATCTGTCCTTAGTTCAATTGCTGCGTTTTTTTTATTCTTCGATTGCTGCTTTTAAGAAACTTGCTTTTTTTTTGTTTTTAATATATGCAGTCTAACGTTCAAAATAATTTGCAATACGCTGCTATTGGGGCTCTAAGAAGGCTTCCTCTTGACCCTGGAAATCCAGCATTTTTGCACAGAGCTATACAAGGGTGGATTAACTTTTGATTTCTTAAAATTCTGTCTAGTCATTCTTTACTTTGCTGTTATCAGTTATGTTTGCATACTGAATTTCTGCCTTAATTATTTTCATTCAGTGACAGTATCATATATAGCTGGCGCATAATCACTCATCAAAATGGCATTTGGCCTTAGAAAAGGATGAAACTCAGGAAACCCATTTAAATTCTCCAAACCCGAATAATCTTTGGGCCTGGCCATTGCACTTCCCTGCCAGGTTCACCCAAACATGGATACACAGAAAACTGGAATCTAAAAAGTAAAGAAAGGAAAGATCATCTGTCTCCAACTTCTCATTGATCTTTTATCAAAAAAAAAAAAAAAAATTCTCGTTGATCTGACTTGCATTGTGGAAAACAACAAGCAGATGTGCTTTATCATGTTACTTTGAAAAATCTTGCCAAAGATCTCTTATGAGAATAACTACTCTTAACTGTTTATGCCTTTATGGCCTAAGCAATGCTTCAATCCAAGCAACCCAGTTCAACTCTCCGGACTGCAGAAACTTGATTAGTACCAAGCTAAGCCAAGACCTTGGTCTTGAATTGGACCATGTGAATTAACCAAGGGTAATCATCTTTCATTTTGCATGCCTTGTGAGGTAAAGGAAACTTCTCTGCTGTGTCAGAGAATATCTCGGGACAATACAATTTATGACCACCTTTTCCCTTCAAGTCGTGGAACCTCTCTCGACCTTCAGCTTCCCCTCCAAATTATTTCTACCACCTCCACGATGCCTCAATCGTACAAGGACAACCTCTTAATTATTACATCGCATCAAGGAATTCTTGGTCACTATCATACCCAAATGTATTCTAACAGACTAAAGGACATGTGACTCTCACTTAGGCCTATGCGGGCAGAGATTCTAACAAAATGTCATCTAGTGTATGACTTCTTGCCTACTCACCATGATGCTCTCCTTCTATATAAATGTGGGGGTCTCTCCTCCTCCAAAGGACATAACAATGATCCAGAGCAATTATTGTAATCATACCATTGCACTTGAAGTTGGAGTTCTCTCTTTTTACATGTAGCTACCTTCATCCTTCATCTTGTGGATTATTCTCTGCTTGGCTCAGCTTGTGGGTGTAGGACATCTTCGAACCAAGTAAATCACCATGTGTTTTCTTTGTTGCTTCCCTCATTTACTTTCTTCTTCCTTTTATCTTTGCAGACCATGAACCAAATCTTCTTAGTGCAAGATTGGTTCCCTTTTCTTTGGACCCAATCCCCCGTTAACATATTTGGTGCCCTCGAACACGATTGAGAAGATTGTGACTAGATCTCCTAGCAATTCCCCTTATCCAAGTCTTGGTTGCGAATCATGTCCCTACAAATGGGCCCAAGGTTAGGCCTATATCTCATACTACGGACTTAGATCAACACCACTATCGCATCCTCGCACGATCAACTGGTAAACTAGATCTGCAAGATGGTGCTATAATTGACTAGAATGATAGTAGGATGCTCAAGCCCAAGCCACCATCCCAGCTTAGATCCAGGGAATCACACAACACTCAAGATTTAGCTGTAGGAGGTGCCTTTGATCCTCAGGCGACTCTGCCGGCATATCCTATTCAAGTGCAGGCAAGGTCCCTCATTCCCCAACTCCCCACAAGACCTTACGTCTCTTGTTTAGGTGCAAGAGACACTATCTTCTCCAATTCGGGTGTAGGCGCCACCTAAAGTATTCAAGTTGATGTGTTTGGTGGTCTCTCCCTCCTCAAGACCCAACATAGGTGTCGCTGCGCCACCCATATTGCCGTCATTCTGGTGCTCACGGGCTCAATGTTTCCGCCACGCGGTCCAACAGTTTATCCTTTATTCTAGGTAGGTGGTGCTTTCCCCTCTAGAAGTATGCCCGGAAGCTTTCATACAGTCTAAAATCCAAAATGAGCAACCTACAGTAGGTCCATATTTCAACGTTGAGATCCGATGCTCCCATTCTCCGTGTTGTCTCGAAACATTTACCCTGGCCATAAAAGAAGATGTCGAAAGGAACAGAGGTTGCACAATAAGATGAAATGCCACCTCCGGTGTTTTTTTCCCGAAGGATTAGAAACATCCTAAACTTTACTATTAGCAAGATGGGTTTCACGAATAACATCCAAGGGTTCAAGAAAACCATTTGTTTTGATCATCTAGAGGATTCAATGAAATGTCGCCTCCTAGCATCAACATTGAGTTATTGCCTTCAATTGCTATACCCAGTTTCTTAACTAGTATATTAATCGAACAATCATATGAAGTGGGAACTCCTATCAGGCTTCATAATAGTCACCAAGATGTCTCCAATATGATTACCCTCCCCAACATCAAACAAAAACTAGGATAAAGCAACCGTTATCATACCAACCAATTTTCCATTGTTGCTGCCAAGGGCGATGATATAGAGCTCTTCATCTCCATCACCTTTGCTGCCATTCAGACTTGCTCCAGTTATAATATCATTCTGGGGAGGTCTACCCTTAATGCTTTTGCGATGGTGCTCTGCATTACACTGCTATGCCAAGGTGCACGCTTCCAGCAGTATTGTCACAATCAAGGGAGATATGGTTCAAGCCCTTTGAACCTATCAGATTGTTGCCTACCTACTCGTCGACTAACTGATTCCACTTCATGTACTTGTTGATAAAGAGGAGTCTTCCTCTATAGTTATGGCTTTAGCTTCTTTGGGTGAGAGTCAGAAGGACGATGTCGTGTCCCTAATTTCTATCTTGCTGTATTTTCATGGCCTTTTTCTGATATGGCTAGGATTGATAGAGGTGTAATTGAGCACCTATTGAATATCTCCTCCAACACCAAGTTGATTAAACAAATGAATCAAATAGCCGAAAGAGAGCGCCAACATGCCATTTAAACCAAAGTCGATAGGTTACTTGAGGCTGACTTCATTCGAGAAGTTCATTACTCAGAGTGGCTGGCTAATTTAATCGTGGTGAAAAAGCCTAACGGTAATTGGAGGATGTGTTTTGGCTTCCGTGACGACTACTACCTTATGGACTCGTACCCATTGTCCCCTATTGTTGCTCTTGCTGATAAAACAACTTGTTTTTGGATGACTAGTTTTCTTGATGCATTTTCTGGTTATCGACAAATAAATATTGCCAATGAAGATGATGAGAAGACTGTCTTCATAACCGACTCGGGCAAAAGTTTGTTACAAATTTATGTTTTTCATACTAAAGATTGTTGATGCGACTTATCAACACATTGTGAAGTCAGTCTTCATGACATAGAGGGGTTGCATTCGTGAGGCCTATGTTGATGACATTCTGGTCAAATGTCTCACACTATGGTTGCATGTTTTCGACCTCAAAGAAATATTTAACACAAGATGAAGCTTAATCAATTGAAGTGTACCTTAGGCGCGACCTCAGTCAAATTTCTAATACCTTGTCTCCACCCAAGGAATGAAAGCCACCTTTGACAAGATCACATGATCCTTAGCATGGGTTCTTCCACAATGGTTTCAGGAGTGCAATGATCGACTAGCGGGGTGGTTAGTCTTAGCCAATTTCTTTCCAAATCAGGAGACGAACACTTGCCATCCTTCAAGTGTCACAAGAAGGTGAAATAGACTTAAGAGTGTGAAGATGATTTTAGCGCCCTTTAAGTACTTGACATCTACACCGTTTCTTAATACCCCAAAAAAGGGAGAAACTTTTTCTCCTTAGCCAAAGATTTCGAATATAGTCATCTTAGCCATGTTGTTCTGTCTGGATGGTTGGATTCAACAACTAGTATTTCACTTGAGTCATGTCTTCAAAGGTGCTGGAATGAGGTACCTAGTCTTGAAAAGCTATGACCTTACTCATTGTAGTCTGGAAGCCTTAGTTATATTTTTAAGTTCACTTAATCGAAGTGTTAATTGACCAATCTCTTTGGCATATCTTGCATTCTTCAAGAATCTTCAGTTAGCTTCTTAGTAGTCGATCGAGCATGAGGAATTTTACGTCACATTTGTACCCCAGATTGCCGTTAAGGCTCATGTGCTTGCCGACTTCGTCGCAAAGTTCAATGCATTCGAACCGACCCCCTTATGAAGCATGGACACATCTAAAAAATACATCGTGTTCATGTCGGACACACTGACGCAGAGGGGACATGGTGTTTGACACACCATATGGCGTGCCTTAATAATAATATCATTTAAAAAAATTAAAGGATACTTCTTGGGCACGTAGAGACACCTAGGATACCATAGTACACTTCTAATACACGTTTAGGATACTTCAGCAATGTAAGACATTTATAAGATGCATAACATTTCTGAGACACTTTTATGATATTTTTAGGACACTTGGGGTGTGTTTGTTTGTAAGGTTAAATTTAAGAAGGTTAAAATTAAATTTGGATATAGATATTTTTTTATTGAAAGTTGTAAATGATGTGAAATAAAGTTAGTTATTATATTGGGATATGTGAGAGATGTGATATAAAGTTAGTTATTATGTTGGAATATGTGAGGAATGTGATATAAGTTAGTTATTATTTTAGTAATATGTGTAGGATGTGAAATAAATTTAATTTTTAATATTAAATTTTATGTGTGATGTGATATGCCTGGTTAAAATTAAACCAGGTTAATTTTAAACTCCTAGGCAAACAAGGCCTTGTAGTTTAGAACTGGATACATTTAATATTAATATTAAATTTATTTATTAATATTAAACATAAGATTAAAACCTATGAACACATCTACCTCCTATTTCTAATTTTTATTAATATTTATAATTTTTTTTGTTATTGTTAAGATTTTATCTAATAAAACTAAAAGCATATTTCTTGTTATTATTAAAATTTTACTTAATATAGATAAAAAATCTAAGCTTATGAAGCTAAATCAAAATTTTTTCTCTCTCACTGCTCTCAAGTCTCACGAAAATGAAGCAATTACAAAAAGTTTAGAAGTTTAGCTGCCTCCTCTTATTGTTGTATTCGCTGTGACTATCCTGGCAAGCAAATTTGAATTTTGTTTTATTCTCTCGCTAACTTTGTAAAGTAAATCCTAAATCTATATTCCAAATCTCTTTAATGCCGACATCTCTTCTTAAGTTTTCCTCTTGATCCTATGAGACATTTGTGCTACTCACATGTTTATACTTAAAAAATCATATTTGTTCTGTTTGTTATGTATTTTTTTAAATATGAATAGCTGATTTTATTATTATTGTACCATGTCCTTGTCTTATATTTTGGAAAATCATGTCACTGTATTGCATTGTTTATGTTCTCGTGTTCCCGTATCATGTCCGTGCTTTATATCATGTGCCATGGATAATTCATGTGGGTGGTGCTTCATGACATCAACCACTCAAAGTGGGCATCCTTTTGACTAGTCTAGTGGGATTGAAGTTTAGACGTGTTAAATTACCTAGCAAGTTAGGCCAAATGTGGAGCTTGATTGCCATCCTTTAATTTGACCATATGTGCATCGTGTTCCCGTATTCCTGTATCATGTCCGTGCTTCATATCATTTGCTGTGAATAGTTCATGTGGGTGGTGCTTCGTGACATCAATCACTCGAAATGGGCATCCTTTTGACTAGTCTAGTGGGATTGAAGTTCAGACGTGCTAAATTATCTAGCAAGTTAGGCCAAATGAGGAGTTTGACTGCCATCCTTGAATTTGCCTATGGAGTAAGAGTGGAGAACGTTCTTGTCTAGAGTGAATCTTTGTAGTTGTAAATCAAATTAAAAAGAGTTTTGAAGTCAGAGTTGACATTAAATAAATATTTTGTGCAGGTTTGCAAACTTCAATTTTTAAAAAATTTAGCATTACACATGTCTCTTAGGAAGAAAACCAAGATGCTGACTAATTAACCATGTTTGGGAATCCTGGTTTCAAGCAATAGGAATTCTAGACCTCCTAGGTGATGATCAACCATAAGCCCTTTGTATCCAACTAAAACCCTTCTGGATGGATGAAATTATCAACTACCTAAAAGATGCGTCCAATTGTTAACTGTAGGAAAGCCCGAGAGTTAAGGTTCCAGTGTGGTAAGTATGTACGTATGATTAGTTGTATTGATGATCTTATTCTCAGCCTATCATTAAGTGCTTATATCTAGATGAAGTAGCAGAAGTGTTGAAGCAGGTCCATGAAAGAATAGTGGCACTCTAATATATTAAAGGAAGAAGCATTGTTTTTTGCATATTATGTTAAAGTTACTTTTGGCCCAACATCCACAAGGATGCAAAGGAATTTATACATAAGTGTCTACAAGCAGATCTTTAGAACTAACCTGCTTGGTTTCTCCAACCGATCAACTCTTTTTGGATATTTGCTTTATGGGGACTCAATTTTCTCGAACCATTGCCCGCAGCAACTGATGGCTATAAGTCGCGTTTCATAGCCATCAATACTTTTACAAAGTGGATTGAGGCATAGCTAATGATATAACCCACTGCATAAAAAGTGGAGAACTTCATCTGGGCAAGCATCTTTGTTTGGTTTGGCATGCAAAAGATACTCATAATTGATAAAGACACTCCTTTTGTCAATAAGAAAATTCAAAGCTTCTGCAGCAAATATGGCATCTAAACCCATCATCCTTGAGCCAAAGGCAATTGGCTCGATGGGTTATGGGTGGGTGCTCACTAGCACTTCATTTGAGGTCACTCAAAAGTCACAAGTCACAAGTCACCAGTCACCCTTCTCTTTATCCTTCAATAGGGTAGCAGTGATTCCTGTGGATCCTGAATATTGTTCTTTTTGTGTCGAAACTGGCTCAAGCTTTGGCCCAAGGTCCTATGCAATGGATGTGGGGGAATGATGAATCACCACACTTGGACTTTGACCTCCTTTAACCCACCGGAATGTAACATCATTAAAAAGGCTCGACCAAAAGCCCTGGATTGAACGTTGGTACAACTGTAAAGTTAACATGTGAGAATTTTTCCCAGGCGACTAGGTTTTATGAAAACATTGTCTCATGGTAAGCAAATTGCATGTCAGCAATTCGAACACAATTGGGAAAGTATTTTCATCGTCTGATCTGTCGCTGGACCCAATTGCTATGACCTTTTGAATCCTGATGGGATTCTAGTGTTCCGAACCTAGAGTGGCAACAAGTTTCAGCAATTTTATCCATAAGGTTGTACTCTTTTCTTATACACTTGTATTTGATTTTATAAAGACTAAAGAGTAATATAATTATATAAAAACCTTGATCATATTTTACACGATAAAGCGTGTGCATCTTTCAAACACTGACATAGAGTTAAATGGTTTATTGACTACACTGGTCAACACTTTTATGATTTCCTTTTAGGGTACGACAATGCAAACTTGGGATGCCCTGCGACTTAACCAAATCGCGCAAAAAAGAGTTCTACATGTTTATCACCACTTGAGGCTTCACACCTCCTCAGGTAATTGGGGTGTGTCTAGGAATATCATGTTTTCACCTAACTCATCATATCCCCTCTTTGTTGGGGGCATGGACATTGTTCCCACTGTTAAACCTTGGTTAAATAAGTATGGTCTCTACCTGTCTAGTCCTTCCCTCATCGTTTGACATGGGAATTATCTCTACAAACAACTTGGGTTAACTTGTTTTCAATTATCTCTGTTCAACATGCTATCCTACTTTTGTTACAGAAAATTAACATAGAAAAGCATGTAACACATGAAGTTTTTCTGAAAACCTAAATGTTTATTTTAGAAAAATTGCAGTTGTTTCATTCCAGACAAAATAAGAAAAATAAAAAACAAAATATGGAAGAGTGTGTGAAGCCTAATCAGCTCTTTCCTTCTTTTCTCAGCTTTCTTTTTCTCTTAGGCTTTCAAGATGTTAAACAACTTATGGATTTCCTGTTCTCTAGATTGCAGAATTTACACCTATAAACTTGCTTTTGTTAGCCCAAGTGTTTCCAATGAGAGGGAGTGAATTGAGATTATTAAAAATTAATTGAGTTTAATTTAATGCTACTAATTTTTCAATGAGTATTTTATTTAGATTTATATCTGTAGCTGAATTTTATATCTTGTAGGTAGATGATTCTATAATCCAAGTAAAGGAAAAACTTAAGAATTGAACTCATAGGAAAATCAACTACAACGGATTTGATTAAGCTTAAAATACTTAGTAATTGAAATTTACATGATTATAGTGATTTTTTATGAAAGTATTAGGATTTTGAGAGAGACTTAAATTCAATTTAATATATAATATATCGATTTAGTTGAATACCAAGAAGAATGTGAGACAGAAATGCTCAAGAGATTTATAGTGGTTCAGCTCCCCCCTAGTCCACTCCCCACGCTCCTCAAGTAGGAATTCATACTAAATGCTATCGGCCTTTTACAGAAACTAAAATCAAACAAACCCAATACAATCCTTACGGCCTTTTACAGGAACCAAAGTCGAGCAAATTTACACAAATCTCCAAGCAGGGAGAAAAATAGCAAGAAAGAGAGAAATTGCTAGACTAGTTAGCTTAATATATAACTTGAATCATGAAGTAATATTACAATGAGAAGTTCTATGCATGCGATGATTAAAAACTCGTAAAGGTCCAATGAAGATTTGTAAAAGATGTTTATGTGAGAGCTTGAGGAACATTAGTGTTATAGTTAAGAACAAGTGAGATCTTTGAAGAATAAGAAGCAAATTTTGAAAACCAACAAACAATTAAACCTCTGCTATCTTATTCAAGAAACGGTTCAAGAAGGAGAAAATCTGAGATTAAGCACAAAAATTTCGGCAACATAGAAAATAAAGGCTAAATGAGATTAAGAATATGTGCACCAAATAACCTTGTATGCCTTAAAGAGCCAAGAACCCTTTCTCCTATGGATCTCCTTGAGAGCTTTGCAAGATTGAGCACAAAGGAGAGTTAGAACACTTGAAGCTTTGGAAGGGAGTTTGTAGCTTGTTAGAAAAATATTTGAAATGAGCACAAGTGCAGAATACACTTAGCAAGAATAGTTTTTAAGCATTTTTGAAAGGCCTTGAGTGAGAAATTACTTAAATACCTATATATACAAGTGTACCGTGGCATTTGTATTAATAAAAATGAACACATAGAGGGCAAAATTGTCTTTTCGAGTCATGAAAAGTTGTAGAAAAAATGGTCTAGCAAAGTGTTGATTGACAGCTCAATTTGGAAGCTTAATAAGGCTGAAATGGTGTTTAGAATAATTAAGAATAATTATGTGGGCTTGCTTGGGATATAGGCTAATGTGATAGTGCCACATGGGATGAGCCTTAGCTTTAGAAAGGTGTCAAAGTCTTAAAATGCTCAACAAGCCCAAAATCTGAAGCAAAAAGGAAAAGGTAGGTGGAAATGTTAACATTCTTTTTCTTATTTTGGAAAGAGAGTAGGCTCAAGCTCGTAGTTGTGATCCTTACACAAGAAAGCAACCTTTCATATCTTGAGTGTAGGCCCTATGATATGTGAAAGGACAGTTTTCCTCCTTTTCCACAAGTATTCCAACAAATGGGTAAAGGGGATGCTCATGGAGGTTGGTTGTAACAATCAGCTGAATCTCTCTATTAAGTGCCGTAATGATTTTTTAGGGCAACTCGATTGATTGTAACAATCAGCTTGGATTGGCTCTGAAAAGAGCGAAACAAGATGAACATGAGTTCCAAAAGCCATGGATCAACTAAGAAGCTAATAACAACTTACAATGAGAGAAAATTGTAGTAAATAAAGCTGATTGGAGTCTAAATACCGTAGACTCAAGAATTAAGACTTGGCAACTGAAGCATGCTTATGTTTATGTCCTAGAAAATAAAAAATAAAAAAATAATACATTATTTGCTTCACTTTTTTTTGGATGTTGACGTAATCAATATGGTTCGACAGCTTTTTGATCATAAGGAAGCAAGGCCCTGACTTTATTTTCTTGTGTCGTTCCATCGACACTTTGCTAACCTCAAGTAAACCGATACCTAGGGCTTCTCATTTGTTTTTATCCTCTTCAATTGCCTTTCTTGATAGTCCAAATGTTTCTTGTAGGTGGCTACCGCCTTTTGAGCAATGGAAGCATGAGCAGTAGAAAGGCATTGCTTTACTTCTCTAGCAATCCTTCTTTCTACTTCTTTTTCAGCTCATCGATTTTCCTCGGAGATTCTTTCCTTGGTCGCTTTGCGAACAAGTTGCATTCTCTTCATAGCTAGCTTCTTGGCCTCCTAAAGTCTTAGGCTAATTGCTTCTCCACTTCTTTTGTGATTCTTTTGTCAGCTTCCTTGCTGCAGGTCGGGCCAACTTGAAGACCATTCTGACAGCTTCTTCCAATGATTTCTTTTCTGCGTCGGCTAAATATAGGTGAGAGGATTCTTTTATGGACTAGATCTTAGCCTTTAAATCCTCGCATCCATTTGCTT
The DNA here is from genome assembly GCA_002786265.1 of Apostasia shenzhenica. Lineage (NCBI taxonomy): Eukaryota > Viridiplantae > Streptophyta > Magnoliopsida > Asparagales > Orchidaceae > Apostasia > Apostasia shenzhenica. Next base: position 3,480,137 of record KZ452012.1, on the reverse strand, counting down.
TGGTTGACAAACCCTGTCTTAGTCCTTTTCCTTTCGTTGCTTCCTCCAAGTCCTCTAACAACATTTTGCGACTAGCCTCTGATATAACCTCTTTAAGTGTGGATTTTAGAGTTGATTGGACCTCCATGTACTTCTTTGACATGTCCCCATTTTATCATTTCCACACCTTAGCATGATTTTTCTCCATATGGAGAGCCATTAAATATTGGAAAACTCAACCAACTAAGAAGAATAAAAACTTGAAAGGTTTATGAATACTCATTGTCATCAAGATGTTGGACCCTTGCATCTATAAGTTCACTTTAATTGCATTCTTCACTTACCGTTCATATTCTTCTACAACCAATTCACTATTGACATTGTATCCAAGTCTAGAAGGAAGTTGGAAAACTTGCTTCATTTGTTGCTTTATCTACAGTTGGATCTCTCATTCAACCAATGGGGGACTATACTTATTCAAGGAGTCCTAGCCCTATATCTAATATCTCATGAGTTAATCAGTGAGCCTTGGAATCATCCTCTCCGTCGTTAGAATTTCCGTTCTTAGAGGATGGTTGCTCTGCATTATCAGAAGTCTCTTTGCCAGTGTTTCTTTGGTGAACGTTCTTCCTAGCCAAAAGGAATTTATAATCTATCAGCAACTTCTTGGATTGGAGAGGATACTAATGAGACCGCACTTTGCACTCTTTCATGGCTGATCTTCCATGGTTGATTGCTTTGGAAACCTCTGCCTTGTTTGTCAGTTTGACATGCTGTGGGAGGAATGACTGCACATACTTTTATTTGATCTTTACTATTAGTAGTGGTTGGATTTGAAGAATTATGTTGAGTTAGAATATTTATTATTTTTAGCAATTATCCGTAAAAGTAAGTTTTATAGCACAATAGTAAGCTAGTAATGTTATATAGTGTTGAGTGTAACCTACTAAACTAAAATGTATGAACAAAATAAATGTTATAGAAATGAGGATGTTAAGGTGGATTAGTGAATGTATACGAAAAGACAAGATAAGAAATGAGAATGTTCGTAAGAGAGCTGAAGTAGCTTCAATTGGGTATAAGTTCAGAGAGAGTCGGCTTAGATAATTTGGATATATATATTATAGACCGATTGAAGCTCTGGTTAGTAGAGTTGGGTTATTGGATTTTGCCCATTAAAAAGTGAAAGAGGAAGACTTGAAAAGACAGACAAAAAATTATAAGGATTGACCTTGCCCACTTAGAGCTAAATGGAGATCTCTTATTTTATTTTGTGCATGAATATAAAAGATTCATGTAGTCAACCCCACCTAGTGGGATAAAGGCTTGGTTGTTACTGTTGTTGTATCCATTTTTTTATTAGCAACTTGGTATCCAAACAAATCCTACATCAACTCGGTACAAAAAAAGTTTTGTCAACAATGCATGTTTGGAATCATTGTATACAGTAGTCAGGCATAGGAATTTACGTTGTTGTTCCCCAAATCTTCTACACTTCTATTTCCTTCGGAATCTTTCTTCAGAATCTTTTAACATCCGATGCGATTACAGCTTTGTTTTCAAGCATTATCTTTTGAATCATTGTTTCTATCCATATCTGTTTACTTTGCAAATTATGTCAATGCTAGACTGTTTAAATGGACTTATGATCAATGCACGTAAATAGGTGTTCACCGTGCTTCCCTACTGCTGTTGCGAACAGATTAGTTCTTTTTTTTTTCCTTCTATTTTTGCATATAAATACATGACTGTTCATCAGAACTTTATTTTTTTTTTATACCATTGTAAGTAAATCTGTGGAAGTCAAAGTTAAAAGAAGATGATGACAAAAATTGACTTAGAATTTGGTCATATAAAGTGAACTTCAACTCACTTGTGTGCACTTAGAGTATTACCTAGAGCTGATTGGAAAGAGAAAACTAGTTTGTATCAAAGCTTTGTTGTTGTTGTCATTCAAGAGTTATGGTACTTCTTTATCCCTCATCATCTAATGCAAATTTTACTGAATCTTCATCTAACAGTGTTACATTTTAATGAATGTAGCGTATCTTTCACTGATCCAGTTGCTGTAAGGCACTCTTTGGCCATTATATCCGATGTTGCTGCCAGAGATCCTTATTCTGTTGCCATGGCTTTGGGTCAGTTTCTAATTTCATGCTTATTTCTGCACTACTGACATAAAAGCAATTTTAGCTTTTTTTTTGCACATATAAAAGGATTCATCTTTTCCACACTTTGTTGCTTTAGGCCTAGCTGCATTCAACACATACTAATGCATGTCTAGTCTACTAGCCACATGTGCTAATTGATTTAATCATGAATTTTTGTTTATGTTTGCGATGTTTTTGGGCCATATTATGACGTGAAATTTCCTATTTGTTTGCAGGGAAGCTTGCACAACCTGGAGGTATTTTTTGTTGCATTTGTTTATACTGTATTTTTCTTTCTTAAATGTCAACATAGAAAGTCTTATGCTTTATTGTTGGAAATCATATATCTGAACTTCCTCGCTTTTTGTGGCTTTTTTCTCTGTAGGTAAAAGAATGACCGTTGTCTACATTTGCTCTTAAAATTAAACATGCTTTTAATTTTCCTACTTGGAAGGGACTGATGTCCTTATTTTTTCTCCTCTGATATTATATCCTTAATTCATGATTTCTCCTCTCTTAGTGGCATCAGTTTTAAGCATCTTTTTTTGGAAGAGGCTTCCTTTTCCTGAAGGAGAAATGATATCCTTTCTATGTATGGTCCGATTGGTCCTTTTTTGATGACATTTTGTTTCAGCAAGATCTTAGCAGCATTACTACCAGCATAACTCTTCTTTTGAGGGTTCCCAAAATTCATTATTTTTGCAAATGCGACATATATCAATATTAGTTATAGATATTGTGCTGCTTTTATATTTTTGATATTGGTGTACATGCATGAAATCAGAATATGTAACTGAATAGGTACATTCGCCGAGTATATTCATCAATGAAAGTCACATAATAGTAAATTCTATAAGAGAATGTACTGGTGCAAGTTCCCAAACATTTGCATGAACTAATTCTAACTTGCCGGTACATGGTTCACTTCTAGTTTTGGCAAAACTTACTTTTTTCTACTTTCCCAAAACATTGTACTCCCAAAGACCAACATCCATAGATGTCATCTTTTGTAGATACTCTTTCGACGCTATCTCCTAAATTCTCTTCTCAACCATGTGACAATATCAACATTATTGCTATTCCATCATTCCTCTCGCCACGACCATAACACATGTCATGATCCTCCAGGAACTAAACCAAATATAGTCCTGTGCACTTTCAAAAAAGAAAAACTCTTATAGCTTGTGCTATCTAATTGATTAATAGAAATCAGTTTTCATTTGATTCCAGAATGTATCAGACATCTTACAAGTTTCAGGGAGATATATTCCCTGTTTTAATCTACGTATTTCTTTTCCCTACAATCTTCAAGGGCTCATCGTCTATAAGATAAACCTTTTCGAATTCTCAGCAGTAAAGTTTTGCAACTATTTGTTGCTAGGGTTATAATGAAACAATGTACCCGAGTCTAGTATTCAAGACTATCGGTCCATCCAAGCTTAGCAAAATTGTGTCATGATCTATTTATACATGAAATTCTTGCTCAATTCTAGCCATCCACATGGCCCTTGGGTTAATCCTAAGGGTTTTCCCTTAGGCTGACCCGATACCCTCTGGTCAACTGTTAACAACCACAAGTGGGTAACCCGTAGTTTCCTGCACTCGAGTTCCTCGCCGAACACTTTGGGATTGATGAACATGATGACTCATTTTTTACTATTGCCCTTGTTGTGTAGGCATCTATCTATCGATCACACCCATCTTCGATAACCTTGCCAAAATCTTGAAAAAGAGCTACAATATGCTACACTGCCTAAGAAAGTTCTGAATCTTATCACGCCACCCAATAAATATTATAAAATCCATTTTTTCTGAATTTGATGGGACATGCCTTCTCTTGCCATTCTCATCTCTCACCTCTCCACCTTATCTATTTAGAAGTGAGTAAAGAAGGGAGCCATGGTTGGAGAGAGCAAGAAAGGAGAGCTTTTTCTCCTCTCTAGCTCGCCACCTTCATCCTCCATCTGTTCTTTCTTGCTCCAACCGACATCCATGGATGAGAACTTTCCTTCTCTCAAGCTCTCTCATTATTTTCTTTCTGTTACCTACATGACGGTCGCCATTATCTCCATCCCTCCATAGCTCTCCTACTCCATAGTTGCATCCATGGCTACTCCCCACTCTCCCTTTTCTTCTTTCTCATCCTTTATGCTTGTTGGAGTGGCAATGCCACCATCCTCAGGTTATCATTTTCACTACTACCTCTTAGCATTGTTGGATCATCGCCTGAAGATTGCCATCCAACTCCGCTATTGGCATCCCTAGTCCAAGTCAGATGATCCAATCACCCATCAGACAGTTAGATGTTTTTTTGATCCAGTAGTCCGTTTTTTGCTGTCATCCATCCCTGCGTTCTGAAGCCACAATGGATAGTTCATTTTGGATCAGACTGTCAGATCCCAAAAACTGACAATCTGAAAAACAAATGGTCCATTCTTTAGCAGTTTTCTCCCACTCATTTAGCTGTCTGCCTGACTATTTTCTTGTCTTGTCCACCTTGATGCACATGCTACAGAAAATGTAGGCTTCACTCTTCCATAACAACTTAGGTCTCAAGTGTTATTTAAGCCTCTTTGCTATTTCTGATGACTTGATTTGGTTTTTTCTTTTTGCCCCAAATTTTCAATCAATTCCTTCGAATGTACCTTAGTTCCTTGGTAGGAATGTACGTTGACTTCTCCAGGGAAATAGCTTTAATGATATGGAAATTATGTGACACCTTCAAATATATGTATCTATAGATGTTGCAGAAGATGGTCAAAACTCTGACAACAAACTTAAGATGTTGTGGAAGATAGTGTCTATGAAGTAGCCATTTTTATAGAAGGTTTCAGTGTTTGGCCTCTAGGGGAGTGACAGTCGTTTAAATTTCATAAATCTCACATTCTTGATCTAAGTAGGGAGGAATATCGTTTTTCCTTACCTTGTGTCAATTTTGACCATCATCTTTGTTGCTAGTGGTTGTCTTTTCTGAAAAAAATCTTTTCTTTTTTTTTCCTCCTCTTTTTTTACATGAAACTACCCATCTGATAATTCCTTCTTCTCATATTTTCACCTAATAGCTTATTGGCCAATCCTTAATTCTCATCAATATTCTATTTTGTCCGTTGTGGTGATGCAATACCATTATGTTTGTTTTTTTGAAAAGCAATAACATCATGTTATTGCTGTTCTTAATTTTGCCATATTAAAGTGAGTACTTTCAACTGGTTATATCCACTAAAGCTTAATTTTCATTTGAGCAGGTGCTTTGCAGGATATTCTTCATTTGCATGACGTTCTAGCTAGAGTTTCTCTTGCAAGATTGTGCTATGCCATATCTAGGGCCCGTTCATTGGATGGTTGGTGCCATGAGGCCATATTTCCTGTAAACTATGCCTATTTTGCCAAAGCTTAAATTGTTATTACTTAAGATATAATATATATATATATATGATTACAGAGAGGCCGGATATTAAGTCTCAGTTCAGTTCTATTCTCTATCAACTTCTCCTTGATCCTAGTGACAGAGTTTGCTTTGAGGCAATACTCTGCGTACTGGGAAAATTTGATAATACTGAAAGGTACTTCTTGATGTTGGTTGTCCTACAAAGAAAACCTTTGAAATTTTTACATATTGATTCTAAAAGAAGAATGGGCATGTTGTTGCATCTTGAAGGACTGAAGAGAGAGCTGCTGGATGGATTAGACTAACAAGAGAAATACTGAAGTTACCGGAGGCACCTTCTGTATCATCAAAGGATAAATCAGAGGCCAGCCTTCCTCCAAAGCCGACCAAAGAGAAAGCTTCGAAGACAAGAAGACCTCAACCTCTTATTAAACTTGTAATGAGAAGGTCTACAATTTTCTTTTGTTCCGATGTTATTTGCCCATGACCTATGATTCTGATTTTGAAATTGTTCAAATTTCTCTATCATTTATGTGTTTTTTGAATTATAATATATTTATTTTTGTGTATTATAGGCTGGAGAGTTCTTTCCGCAGTTTTTCTCGCCCTGTGCTTCATGCAGCTGCTAGAGTTGTTCTGGAATTGGGTAGAAGCAGGGCTGCTGCATATGCACTAGGTGCCTATGATATTGATGAGGGGACTCAACTCAATACATACTCGGACAATGTTGAGTCCATTGATTCTGATGTAAATGACAGCTCACTATCGGAAGGTATTGTGTAAATAAGAACTCTGGCTATTCTTCAATGTGGAAACTCTTTGTAAGATCCTTTCATTATTGTATTTTTTGTGAACTTTTGATGCGGTGAATATTTTGAAATTGTTTCACTATATTTTTGAGGCCTATTTAATCTGAAGTCAGTGTGTAACTCCTTTTCAGTTGTGGTTTCTTTAGTTGAACAAATCCTTGAAGCAATTTGTTGTCAGAGTAGACGGCTGTAGATTAAAAATATGACTTCTTATCTTCTGCTATTTTATTGTGCTTTCAATTTCAGAATTGCCAATTACATAAGCCTTAGATTATTAAATTACTATCAAAGTACCTTGTTACCGTATTCTTGGTTGGCTGGATGTGACATTGGTCTATAATTTATAGTTGATGGTATGTTTAGTGAAACTTGACCTGGGGCTAAATTCAACTCCAACTTTAGATCAAAATTTAGCCTTATTCTAATAACTTCCAACTACCTTTTTCTTCAACTTCAGACTAAAATTTAGTCTCACGTCAATTTTACTTAAACTTTCCTTATCTTCAAACAGCATTTCTTCTTTTCCTAGGCTAATTTGAGCCTAAAGCCTGCACCAAGGATAAATGTTGCCTCCAGTTTAAGACTGAATTTCGCCTTGGACTTTATTTTAGTTCCCAATTGACCCTGAAACTAGAAATTTCCATTACAATAACGATCAGTGCTATCATTCATGTATCTTACATTATTTATGTTGAAACATTTTGTTCTTTTTTTGTGTTTCTAATTTTAAATAAGCTTCTGAAATCAAGGATAGGAAATTTCAGTTTCATCTTGTTAAAAGTAAGAAACAAATGATGATGTTCGAAAAGGAACCTTGCACTTCTAATTTCTAACTGTGCTGGTTGTTCACTTGTTTTTTAGAGCAGCAAAGTAAGCCATAGTTAATGTGCAATTCCCTCAAATTGCACTTCTAGTCATGATCATCATCCTAACTCTAATTATTTGCATCTTTATTTATAATATCGTCTTTCTTTTCCCTAAATTCCTGACCATAATCCCTTCAATATTTTCAAAGTCCTTCTAGGTAGATTTTATCTACTCTTATGTTAGAATATTACATTGCATTAATTTGCTGATTGATAAAATGAAAGAATGCGGTAGCAGATTCTAAGCAAGATGGATAAAATGGAGAAATGCATTCTGGCGTATTGTATGATAGAAGAATTCCATTGAGACTTAAAAGGTAGATTTTATAAAACAATTGTAAAGGAAACGATGTTATATAGTACTGAATGCTGGCCTATAAAGCAGAAACACACAAATAAGATAAGTGTCATAGAAATGAGAATATTAAAGTGGATGAGCAGATATATGTGAAAGGATAAGATGAGAAATGAGTATATCTGCGAGAAGGTTGGAGTGGCCTCAATTGAAAATATGTTCAAAAAGAGTCGACTTAGATGGTCTGGACATATAAATCTTAGGCCGATAGAAGCTTCAGTAAAAAAAGTTGTATTATTGGATCTTGCTTATGTAAAATGAGGAAGAGGAAAGCCAAAAAAGATATTGTATGAAATTATAAATAATGTTCTTACATATTTGGAGCTAAATGTAGATTTGTTATTTGATAAAGTGCAATGAAAATAAAGAATTCATATAATTGACCTCGCCTGGTGGGACAAACGCTTAGTGGTTTGTTGTTGTTGTATTAATTTGCTTATTGATTAGAGTACATCTTTAGATTGACACTAACATAAATTTCAATTCATTTAACTTTTGTGTAGTTTAAAAAAATTACATTCCCCAACAATTTTCCTTATAGTACTTTAATTTTCAGCCTCTTTAGCTATATAGTAAATATTATTAAATAATAGAAGCATGTGATGTTGGCACAGAAACGAAGGACCCTATATGTGTGATATGCGAAAGATGCAATAAGGATCTGCATGTAATGTCGTGTAGGATCTATTCGTATTGATAAAATTTAAGCATCCATGTCTCAGCTCACAAATATTCGATAAGCATGCAAGGTGATCTATTAAGATAGAGAATATAAACAAGGTTTAAGAGCATAAAAATAAAGGTTTTCAATAATAATTTTAGAATTAGAACTACTACGCATCAAATCGAATCAACCATCATCAAATCGAATCAATTATGATTTGTAATGAATTTTATAAAAAATATTCCCATAAAATCTCAAAATAATACAAGAAATAAAGAACAAAAGGTCATATAAATGTTCAGGAAAAATAGATATGTCTAGTTATGAAATATAGATAAAATTGATGAATTAATATGAGAAATGGCTAAACCAAAGAAGAAACTTAAAAATAAATGAAGAAGAATTGAGAAAATGCAAAAGATGATAATAGACTAAAACCAGACTCCGGCTTCTCGCGATCATGCCTCAACCCCAAGGAACGACAAATTCAATCCTCTCTTTCTCATCGTGTGCTAGGTTGGATCCCCTCCGAAGGCTAGCATAATGGCAAAATCTGAAATTTATGAAATAATCCATCCAAAATCTCCAAAATTGTGTATTCTAACCCTTAGGTCCTGTTTGATAGACAATTATTTTAGCCATTGTTAAAATAGTCATTATTTAAAACAGATTTAAAAATTATTTTATATCTCATCTTATACAAACTTTAATATTAAATAATCACTTTATTTCACATTCAATATAGTTCTCAATAAATTAGTCAACTTTATTTCACATTCAATATAATTTTTAATATAACTCGCTTTATTTAGTTTTTAAGTAAAATCGTTTTATTTCATATAATACTTGTTTTTCAAAAAAGTGAATTTTTTTAAATCATCTTTTTTTTCCTCTAATCAAAGCCTTAAATGTTTGAGAATATTCATTGTTCTACAACAAAGAAATAAATGGAAGGCTCGGATGGCTTGTTGTTGGCTTAGCAGGTGAAATTTACAGATTTGTGCTGAGTGGCATGAGCAAATCTTCTAGATTAAGCTTAAATTGGTTCTTTTGTGTTGGATGGGTGCCAAGTGGTGTCGTATCATCCTCTGGCCCCTTTGATCCAAGGGTGGGAATCCTCCTCACCATTTGATGAAATGGGAGACTACGACTCATCGCCAAGCAGGTTTCGAATTGATGACAATTCCCTTGCCTTTTCTCCTATATTTCGGCATAGTCCCACCCATTAAAATCATCCAGCATTAATTGAAATCCAAAGACAGTTTGCCCTTGCTATCCCTTCATATTTACAACTCCAACTTTCTATTTAGTGCCAAAGAAAATCAAAGAAAATTACATTCTGGTCCCCAGTTGCTGTTGCTGTGAAAGTATGATCCTCGATGCATTATTTTCTGCTCTTTTTAGATTATATTTAGCTCCTTTCGACAAATTTTCAGCTCCAAATAATCCTAAAATTTATGAAGCACCGATATTTTGTAGAGCCTAACGTATCCGTATCGTATCCGTATCGGATACCGATACTCCTCGATAATTCACCGATACATATCGATACGCCACGTGGCGTATCAATTTTTATTTTTAATTTTTAAAAATCAATACACGTCCGATACTTGTTCGATAAAAAAAATATTGAAACAGTTGGTCTGTCCTACACAATAAAAAAAATTATATTGTACGTAAAACATAACTCATGCATAGACTCAAATAATAAAATTGAGAGATATACTGAACTCACACAATTGAGATTGCAAATACTTAATGCACGCTAGTATTTCGGTAGTAAAAAAAGAATTTGGTATTCGCAAGCAGTATCATCTAGTTTTTCTATCTCAACCATACTATCTTTGCTTCTGTTAGACAGAGATCATTTTTTTTTTACTTTAATCAAGCTTATATTATGAAAAAGATAGAACTTTGGTCTTTTTTATTTTGTTTATTTATTTAGTTAAGACTTAGAGAGAGGAGAGCATATATCGACTTTAACTAGATTAGTATATCCGAGTTTATGTTATATTATCTATATTATTTTCAATTATATATCGTTTGCATCGAGCTAATTAATTTAGGTCGGATTTAAATTAAAATTGAAACTAATTTACTGATGTATATTTAAACCCTCATCTAACTTAAATAATTTGTGATAGGTCGAAAGTAATTAAATAAATTTAAAATATTATTTTAATTTAAAATTTTTTAAACTCAATAGTTGTTGAAGGATATTTTTATTTTTTATAGTTCAATTATGTATAATATTTTTTTAGTGATATTAATAATGTTTAAAAAAATATAATTAATTTAAAAAAAATTTAAAAGATATTTTTGAAAATTATAGCAACAAAATGTATAAGTTATTATAATCTACCATAGATTTATATCTTAAATATGAGAATATGACGTATTATACACAAATATAACAGTCTCCTGACGTATCGGTATCTTATTTTTTTTAAATTTGGCGTGTCGTCGTATCCGTATCTCCGTATCGTGCTCGTGCTTCATAGCCTAAAATTTATACATTTGTCCACCATTTGATTTGGATAACTTATTCTCACCAAAAACTTAAAATTCCACTTGCAAAGCATAAAATCATCAAACAGGATGCATCACATAACTATGATAAAAATTTCTTAAATTAAAATAAATAGAGCCAAAAACAATCCAACTCATTCAAAATAGTTGATGTTGTTGTATATGTAGGTCATGCTACAAATACACCCACATCAGTGTGTACATTTTTTTAAATATAGTTTTTTCTTTTATTTCACCCTTGACATCACACTTTTTAAGGATCCCACTTGAAAATTGTGGTGATAGTATTGTTAAAACTTGGGGCTTCTTGATTCCTAGGCAAGCTCTTTCCCCACTAGGCTAGGAGAACACCATAATAGTTTTTTGTTTATACAATAAGACAACCTTGATAGGTGTTATGCTTAATTATCATCATCAATGGCTTTATTTTAATTATTGGATGTAATAATCTTATGAATTATTTTTGAGTCATTCTAATAAATTCAACTTGTATTAATTTTAGCTTTTCTAAGTATATTCTCTATGTTATTTTTAGCATGCCTTTTTTCTACATTATTTTCACAAATTTATGGTATACGTGCCTCAATGGTTTAGTCAGCAATTTTAGTCATAATGTGAAACCTAGTTTTTTACCTGAATTAATTTGAGTCGAGTTCAAGTTGTATTTGTGAATCTTAAAAAGTTTGAGTCGAGCTTGAGTCAAGGATGACTTGCTCAAAATTATTTTGGGTTGACTCAAAAATAAATACACTTATTTAATTTCTAAAGAGGTCATGAATGACATTCTGATGATTCTTGTATTTTTTCCAACTCTCTATAGCTTAAGTTTGAGCCATTTTGAGTTTGCTTGAAATTGACTTATTTCTGGTCGAGTCAACTTGAGTCCTAGTATGCTCGAGTTTCAGCCAATTTCAAGCCTAACTAGTGTTTTTCTAGTTGAATTCATGTTGACCCAATCCTAGTTGAACTCTGACTTGTTTAGTCATATGCTTTACCATTCACTCTGCGCTTGACTAGCTCATATTTTTTTGTTCATAATTTCTTTTATAAAAGTAGCTCATGCACTATATTTTGTGTAATTGAATTTTAACTTTGTTTTTTTTTGGTTTATCGTATGTCGTTCTCCTCATTCTCATTTTTATTTCGGTGAGTGTTATTAGTGATGCTTTTATTGCCAAATGTTTAGCTCCGTATGGAAAAGCTATGATACTTTTTGTTTTAAAAAGTTCTCCTTTAACTCTCAAAGATAATCTTCTAAATATGGATTTGTCATTTGAGCTACGTAGTTTTTACTTTGTTACTAATGTGTCTATGCACAATAATATTCTTACTTTATTAGATTTTTTTTCCTTCACTTCATCATTGATGCCTTTATCCACAGTGTTACTCGAATGTGATTATGAAATATTCTATAGGCCTGTACTCTATTGGTGGAGAGGGCCATAAGAATTATCTTTTCACCTTATAAGTTTCATCAATGTATTAGAGCCACTTTGTGTTCATGTCAAAAGTATTTGGAGAATGAAGCATCTCTAATCTCTTTGTTTGTTTGTCGTTGCTCCTTTACTCATCTCTATTGTGATTCATCATGTCACCAATCTCTGTCTAGGGTAAACCATGTGGCTTTACCTCATTGCTTTTCATCTCTCATTTGTGAGCTTCGCTGTTTGCTTTCACTCCGGACATCATGCTTTTGGTCATGCTACAATTTTATGCACCTTCTGTACTATCCACACCACATTTTTATTGTCCTTAATTCGGAGGACATTTCTCTCAGTACTTCACTTCTTTATTGTCATTTTGTTCTATCTAGGTTTAAGAATTTTTGAGTTATTTGTAAACGTGCAAAATCCTTAAATTATTGTAAAAATCTACCTAATCAACATCTATATATCCTATCACCTTAAAATGGCCAAGATCATGATAAAAAAATCTTTTACCAGAAATTGTCTTAAGATATTCGAGAACTCTCAAAACTATTCCCCAATGACACTCATAAGGGGATCATCTGACCCTTTTATATCCCAGATAGAATCGGGTCAAAATCTGACCCATTTAGGTAAATGTTGAAGCATACTTATTTTACCGATTAAGGTAAGTAGAACTACAATGCTTCTATTACTCGTAAATGACAACATTAAAACTCTAGATCTCTAACGTTCGAAAGATTAGGAACCATCATTTGTAGACTCTGCGGACTAGGATGCCCAAGACGATGGTAAATCTGCAATGGAGTAATATCAACCATAAAAGCTGAAGATGCATGAGCCATAACTAGATGGTATAATCCTTGAGACTTGTGCTATGTGCTAATTACCTTTCAGTCTATGATCAATTAGATTGTTGTGCACTTTGCTTCCAATTTAATCTTTCGTGAGAGGATAAAGCTTATAGAGGGTGATTGCCACTTCATCTGGGAGAAACTCTAGCCTAGGGATGTCATTACATCCGTGGTTAATCTAATGCTCAATTAGCGCATTTATCAACTAAGTCTTTGAAAGGCACTAGGGTCGAGTATATTTAAAATAAGTTGGGGGCTTCAGAAAAAAAGGAAAGAAAAAAGAAACAAGTTGGGACTCCATAATATTTATCAACTAGCTTGAGCGGGAGGGTTAACAACTTGGATGTGATTATGAAATACTTTCAAGACAGACCTAGATATAAATAGTATATGACTCTAATTATATGTCGATGGAGAGAGTTACGGGGATTATCTTTTCTCCTCACGACTTTCAACATGGTAGCTTTATTTGAATAATGTAACCAAGATATGTAAAGTTTGGTATTAATTGTTTCCCAATTTCATTGAACCTCGCTTGATATTCTGTTTTTCTTATGGGCATGATATTGGTTATTAGATTTTATGCTCGAGCTCTAATTTTTGGTTGTATACCTCGTGCATTCGTTTACGTTCATTAGATCACTTTTTATTGTCTTATACTTGAGTTTGACGGTAATGTCCCCTGATATTCATATGCTTAGATAGCTTTGTTGTTGATGGTTTTATATTGATAGCATGTGATGGATACACAAAACAGCACTCATATCTGTTTCTTGTGATTAACTAATATGGAAAGTAATCTTGGTTTTATTCTTTGGGATTTGAAGTACCGTTACATAGATTTTCAGTTAATTAGAGATCATCTTGGATTTGTTAATTAGCTGAATGAGGTTAGCTAGAGTTTTTTTGCTTGGTATTAAATTTTGCCTGTCTTAGTCGGAACGTATGTTTTTGTCTATTTTCTCAGGGTATTCTTATATTTGATGCAAATTTTAGGAAAGTGAACATCAATCTGGAAAGTATTTTGCTGTGAAATTATGCCTTGCTCCACTCTGCTTCCCCAACCACCCCAACTTATGCTGGAATATACTGCATGTTAAGAATTTTTTTTTTCAACATGGTTTTTATATGGATGAGTTCAGTATTGTGAGGCCATCAAGCATACATGGATGCTGGAAAATTTTAATAAATTCTTCCATTATTTTTGCAGCATCCCGGAAAACTTCAGCTGTACTAAATGGAGCTGGTAGCAGGGATACCATTGCAAGTTTATTAGCTTCATTGATGGAGGTGGTCCGCACAACTGTTGCATGTGAATGTGTTTATGTTAGAGGGATGGTTATAAAAGCTTTGATTTGGATGCAAAATCCACATGAATCCTTTGATGAATTGAGATCAATCATTGCCTCAGAGTTGTCTGACCCAGTGTGGCCCTCATCATTATTGAATGACATTTTACTTACTCTACATGCTCGGTTTAAGGTATCTATTTTTTCTATGCTACTAACAACAATAGCTTGGGAAGCCCACAGAAAGTTGTTGCATTTACTTACCAATCTTTACACTTCTGATAGTCCTATTTTAATATGAGATAAGGGTGTGTTTGTTTACCAGGTTAACTTTTACTTAATTTGTCACATCATACACAAATTTTAATGCTAAAATTTAATTATATTTTATATCATATACATATTTTAAAATAAAAAATTAACTTTGTCACATACTACATACATACTAATAATAGCTAACTTATATGGCATCCCTCACAAATTTTAACATAATAATAGCTTTATTTCACATCATACACAAATATCAATAAAACATATCCTTATCTAAGTTTAATCTTAACCTTATTAAAATGTTAAATCAATAAAATTTATAAAATATTCAAGACAATATAGATTCACTCGTGTTACATGCTCTTTATCTTTTTATTATTTTTAAATTCCAGGCAACTCCAGATATGGCTGTTACACTGCTTGAAATTGCAAGAATATTTGCTACAAAAGTCCCTGGAAAGATTGATGCTGATGTATTGCAACTACTTTGGAAAGTGAGTTGCTACTATGACCATTATTTAATTTATTTATTTAAATATTTTACTATTTCTTATTGTTTCTAGCCAAAGTTTCAAACTCAAGTATTTGAATTATCTTACACATTATTGAATCTTCAGATCGCCATTTACATGCTTAAATCATCTTAGAATATGCTTAACTCAAATGGCTGAGAATCTAGTTTTGAAATAGGCTAAGAATAGAGTTTTGCTTGAGTAGCATGTCAGTCATTTTAAGAAAATGCTAGTGAAGTGCTTGCTGTTCACTTATTATTGCCTACCACCTAACTGTTGTCTTCAAAATTACATGCTTTTACCGCTGTTTGTTGGCATTTTAATTTGTCATTGGGGTTGGGCCTCAGCTGAATTCAAGTTTAAATTTAAAAAAATTTTAAATGTAAAGTTCAGTTGTGTAATTTTTTTGGTTAAGCATGGAAAAAGTAATTTAAAGAAGAAATTGAAATCATTTTAAATAAGCCTTAAGTTAAACCATAAAGCTGTGCTTCAACTAAGGCCCAACCTCAGTTAAGGTTGGTACAAACTGAGGTTTTGTGTGCTTGTAACTTGTGATACTACTGTTATTAGTCTGGACAGACTTGCCTTAGTTGTTTGTGAGACAGATTTTACCCTTATTATCATCTTAAATTATGGCTTTATGAATTTTTCCCTCATTACTTGTACCTTTCTATTGCCTCATGTGGTGATAATTGGAGTTTATCCTAACGGAATGTGGAGTTATACTGATGCCTGGTGTACTAATTTTGATTTGTTCTTTATTTTGATGTTAGAAAATTTTTACTACATTTATAATTCAATTATGCGTGAATTGTGCTGACATCTACTATTTGTATTGTTATAAATGACTAGGGAATGCATTTATGTGAATGTTTTTCATCTTTATTTATTTTTTCCAGACATGCCTTGTTGGAGCTGGACCGGACGGGAAGCACACTGCATTAGAAGCAGTTACTATTGTTCTTGATTTGCCCCCTCCACAACCTGGATCAATGTCTGAACTTACTTCAGTTGATGGAGTGTCTGCTTCTGATCCAAAGTCTGCTCTGGCATTGCAGAGATTAGTGCAGGCTGCAGTAAGGATTTTTTTATCTTTTTTGCTATTTATTTATTGAAGTGACTACTCATGTTTTCTACAGTTCATATATCTGGAAAAACAAAACAAAAGCATGATACTAGACGTTAATAATTCCAACAGGTGTGGTTCCTTGGTGAAAATGCAAATTATGCTGCATCTGAATATGCGTGGGAGTCTGCTACTCCTCCTGGTACTGCATTGATGATGTTAGATGCTGACAAAATGGTGGCTGCTGCCAGCTCTAGGAATCCCACTCTTGTTGGTGCTTTAACAAGGCTTCAAAGATGTGCTTTCAGTGGAAGCTGGGAGGTAGTTATTCATTGCAATATGTTTTTTGTTGCATTCTGTTTTGTTGACAGCACGTACTTTTCTTTTTACAGGTTCGCATTGTTGCTGTGCAAGCCCTCATCACTTTAGCAATTCGGTCAGGGGAGCCGTACAGGTTACAAATATATGAGTTTTTACATGCTTTGGCTCAAGGTGGCGTGCAATCTCAATTTTCTGATATGAAAATAAGTAATGGTGAAGACCAGGGGGCTAGTGGTACTGGGCTGGGATCTTTAATAAGTCCTATGTTGAGGGTGCTTGATGAAATGTACAGAGCACAAGATGAACTATTGAAGTAATGACCTAAACGCACTAGTGATCTTTTTCACTTGTTCACTATGCTTTTATTTAAGGCTGATACATTTCTCTTGGCATGCATTTACTTGTCTATATTTCTATAGAGATATAAGGAATCATGACAACCAGAAGCAAGAATGGACTGATGATGAACTAAAAATACTATATGAGTCACATGAGAAACTCCTTGAGTTGGTTTCTCTTTTTTGTTTTGTTCCAAGGGCTAAATATCTACCTCTTGGGCCTACCAGGTACTTTTAAGCTTTCATAATGTTATACTTTCTTCTTTCTCAAGGGCCTCTTTTCTGAAACGTTCATTTTTATGCCTGCAAGATTTGAGCATATTTTGTTCCACATATTGGTTATGCTGCTTATTCCAGTGAAAAATGTGTTGTTAAAATTTGAATAGACTGTTTTCTTGGATATATACTGAAGTATTTAGGTGATTCTATAACTTTATTTTGACAAATATTCAATTTCTGATTGTCTGATTCTATATATTTTCCAGTATTGTAGGCTTATACACCTTCAAATCGGTTAATAGCTACATTATCAGCTTTGCCTTTATGGCTTTCTGTCCAAATATTGAGGAGCCTTCTGAAATTTTGTTGTTCAAGTGCCTAGAATCATAATAAATGGTAGAATTTGTAGTGTGCTTTCAGCTGTTAAGTATGAAAAATTCCAGTAGAGTTCTCTTGTTTTTATATATGGTTAGAGAATTAGGATTATGGCTTGAGTAAGATATCAATTGGCTGGATTCATCAAATAAATAATACACACTATTCAGTGGCCATGTATATCATAAAAGTTCAAAATGAGTTATATTAATTAGAAATTCAAGTATAGAAAATCTCTACATCCCCTATCTCTCGTCACCCTCTCTTCCTTTTCTCTCTCTCCTTCCAAATGATCGGTACGGACTACAGCGTTATGATCTCTCTCTTCTCTTGTTCTCTTAGAAAGCACTCCGCTCTCACCTCTCTGTTACACATAGAAGTGACCTAACATAAGAGATAGTGAAGGCTAATAGAAAGCTAGCATGCAACAGGATCAAGACAGTTTTGATAGGCAAAAAAAGTTTTAATTTCGACTGCTTGTGGATATCAAATTTACACTCGCACACACACACACATTTATATTGTAAGAGATGGTGTATAAAAATGTCCGAAGAAGACGAGACATGCAAGATCATAATAGTTTATACTTCTCTTTGCACGCACATACACATGGATATTTGTATATATATGTAGATTACTTCCTGCAAGGTTTACTGGAAGATCCAGATAACATATGTTGCTTATGATAATAAGCTAACATAGAGATTTCTATTAATCAAATTTTTTAAAGTTGACCTTGTATTTTGTATCACTAAGGGTGTGTTTGTTTGTAAGGTTAAATTTAAGAAGGTTAAAATTAAATTTGGATAGAGATATTTTTTTATTGAAAGTTGTGAATGATGTGAAATAAAGTTAGTTATTATGTTGGAATATGTGAGGGATGTGATATAAAGTTAGTTATTATGTTGGAATATGTGAGGGATGTGATATAAGTTAGTTATTATTTTAGTAATATGTGTAGGATGTGAAATAAATTTAATTTTTAATATTAAATTTTATGTGTGATGTGATATGCCTGGTTAAAATTAAACCAGGTTAAATTTAAACTCGTAGACAAAAAAGGCCTAAGTAGTTGATGATGGCTAAGATCTTTTACTCAGAAGAACATCTTTTTTTTTTCAAAATTTTTGGAACACTAATGATGTTTTATAATTGTCAGATACTTTTTAATTTATTTTGCTTTGTTAATTGTTATTAGTATTTTTTCTTTGAGTTGTATAAGTTATTGATATTTTGATTTATATACATGTGTGTGTATATAATGTGTGCGCACATCTTACTTCGTCATGTCAAATGGTTGCACAACATCAGTCTTCATGAAGATAATTAGTTTTTTTGCAATATTGTTATGAGAAAAAAAAGAATTTTGGTCTTTGAATCATGGCTATGCTAAACTGAATTTTGAATCTTACAACATCAAATCTTCTTGATCATTTTTCTAATAGTCATTGTCTACAATGTCTGAT
The DNA here is from genome assembly GCA_002786265.1 of Apostasia shenzhenica. Lineage (NCBI taxonomy): Eukaryota > Viridiplantae > Streptophyta > Magnoliopsida > Asparagales > Orchidaceae > Apostasia > Apostasia shenzhenica. Next base: position 3,461,260 of record KZ452012.1, on the reverse strand, counting down.
TCTGTTCTTCTGAAATTCTCATGCAGTGCAAAATTGATTGAAATTTATCGCAACCGGCATAATATCAATGCTTCTGCTGGTCTTAATGATCCAGCTGTTGCTACAGGGATATCAGACCTTATATATGAGTCTAAAGCAACACCAAAAGGGCCAGACTCTATTGATCCGGACTTGGCCATGGCATGGGCAGCAAATCTAGGAGATGGAATGTGGGAGTCCAATGCACCAGCAATGGATAGAGTAGGTTAAATTTATATTAAGACTCTTAACTTAATGGCTATTGCTATATTTTTTGTTTTGATAGTTCCTTTGTCTTGCTATTTAAGAATCTTTTGCTTCATTTTATGTTTTCTTTCTGGTGTTAAACAATTACAGTTGCCTGCTTTAAATTGTTCTGCTTCATTTAGGTTTCTGCATTATGCTAGGTAAATGAGTTTCTTACTGGTGCTGGAACTGATGCTCCTGAGGTTGAGGAGGAAAACATCACTTCTCGGCCTTCAGCCACTTATGATGACATGTGGGCTAAAACACTTTTAGAAACTTACGAGGCAGAGGTATTGCAGTGATTGTCCTACCATTACTTGATATGATCAACTTTTATAATTACGTTGAATTTACAGGAAGAGGATGCCAAGTCATCAGGGACATCTTCTCCTGATTCAACTGGCTCCATTGAATCTTCCATATCATCACACTTTGGTGGCATGGGCTACCCTTCGCTGTTCAGTTCACGGCCATCAGGCTTTGGTGTTCCACAACCGTCGGTATTTGTCAGAACTTTTAAGATTATGTTCATTCATGAAGTTGTGTTGAAAATTAACTTGGAAGTTTGTTAAGAAATTCTCTTTTAAACTTTACAATTAATTGCTGAACCTTTCTGTTCTCTATTCCTCTAGCTGTTACCTTTCATGATGGTTGTTCTTGACTCTAGTCATCCGTATAAGCACTATAAATTATTTTAATTGTTTATGCTTGTTGTTTAAGATTTAGGGGGATTTTCGTCTTGGTTTACATTTCTTTTTGAGTCCGTAACAGCAAACGTGCTTCCATTAGCAGTGAATTCAGTACAAGCTGAAATGTCACTTTTTCTCGAGGCTTGCCTTTTTGTGAAATCTAGAATTCAATGCAGAGAACTTCTCCGAACTTCAGGTCAGAAGTATGTAGATCATTGTCCTGCAAGCAAGATCAGAAAAGTTAAAAGCACAACTAATAGAAATGCATTGAATGGGATTAAGAGAAATCTCTTGGTCCATTGTGCTTATTAGAGATGAAAGGTACAACAAATAGGAAGAAAACATGTTGTAAGGATCTTGGTGAGATGTAGTCAAGTTATAGTGTTTTCACTATTGGCTATGGTCAAATTTTTCTACACAAAGTTCATGCAAGCACCCAAGTGAGTTTGATGTTTCCCATCATCGTGCAACTGTTTGAGAAGTCATTGTTAAATGAGTCCCTTTTTGCTCTCAATTTACCACATATTGATTGATCCCAAAGTCACAGTGAAAAGGGGAGAGAGAGCAATTTACCACATATTGATTGATCCCAAAGTCACAGTGAAAAGGGGAGAGAGAGCAATCCCAAAGTTACAGTGAAAAGGGGGGGGGGGGAGAGAGAGAGAGAGAGAGAGAGAGAGAGAGAGAGAGAGAGAGAGAGAGAGAGAGAGATTTAAGGAAACCAATGGTCAAACTTTTTGTCAGATTGTAAATAGTTTTCTCTCTCTAGATTTGTGGTCATTGTGCTTTGGTCTTATACGTGGTAATTGTAATCATTTATGTGGTGGCCTCCTATTACCTACTAAAGGTTACACTATAAACTGTTTAATTGTTATCAGGTAACTCGTCAGTTATCATGTAGCACAACATTTTTTTGTAATTAATTTCTCAGTCTGAATATGATTCTGACCAGTGATATTCCTCCGTGACTTTTATGCATTTTTCTCTCTTATTTTGTATTTACATCCAACCTCAAATTTCACCCACACAGCCACACTTCATTTACAATAGTTTACTGGAAGTGTTAAATAAGATTTTCATCATGTTACGGACTTTAGATTTTTTTTTTGGGGCTTGTACAGGAGAAGTCATCAGCCACAAGTAACAGGGGTAGAAATAATTCATTAGGAGGCATCAATGAGGGCGAGGCATCTCCAGTAAGCATTGATTTTTGTCTCTCTCTCTCTCTCTCTCTCGTTATTCTAATCAAGCATGCAGCTTAAATTGTTAAAATCTGTGCAGATCAGGGAAGAACCTCCTCCGTATTCATCAGCAGTAATGCAGAGATACGAATCATTTGAGAATCCTTTAGCTGGGCAAAGTTTTGGCTCACATAATGAAGAAAACAACTTGGGTAATCCTCAATTTGGGAAAGCGTTGTATGATTTCACTGCAGGTGGAGATGATGAGGTATGTTGCCAACTTCCATTCATTACGAGAGTGGAGAGGATGTCTGAAGAAAAGAGAGAAACTAAGAGGAAAAAATTGTGTGAGAGAGATGAGATATGACTGTTAGAACAATCTGCTAAGGGCTTGTTTGGTTGGAGGATGAATTTGGGTAAGGAAAGAGAGTTGATTTTTAAGGTTGGAATTTGTGTTGGATGTGAAATAAAGTTATTAAAATTTATAATAAATTTAAAATATTATTAAGATATTTTTTTGCCCTTTTTTGGGCTCATGCCAAACAAGGCCTAAAGATCATATCCCTATACCTTGCGAATTACTCTCAGTGGTTTGTGGCATTACATTTTCTTAAAACTCAGATAACTTGTATTTTTTTTTTCACTTGCAGTTAAGTTTAGATGCTGGAGAAGAGGTCGAAATTGATTATGAGGTTGATGGTTGGTACTATGTAAGTCTACTTTCCCCAATAAATGAATTAGGAGGGGGTGGTGGGGGTTTGATGTTAATATGATGTTATGTCATGTCAAAATTCATTTTGAGATGTTAGTAGTTTGGCATCATGACATGTATATACAACAATGAAAAAAAAGGATAAATTACATTAAAGTTTCTAAGGTTAGGGCATAATATCATGCAAATTTATGTTTTCAAATTTGTAATTTCTAGGTTCTTGGGTTATACTAAATATATCAACTTGGTTTTGCCATTTTTTTTTAATTGGTAATAAATGACTGTTTCACCCCTCCCCTACTCTCCTATCTCTCCTATCTCTCCTATCTCTCCATCTCCTCCCTCCTCTCTCACTCTCTACTCTCTTTCTTTTTCAGTCTCTATCTAGTTGCGCCGAGGAGGGACAGGCGAAGGTCCCAACCCCCTCTCCCTTTCTTTCGCTGTGCAGAAGAGGGTCGAGCAGAGGTCCCGAACCCTTCTCTTTCTCTTTCTCTCTTTCTCTTTCTCTCTTTCTCTCTCACTCGCTCTGGCTGGCTAGGGAGGTTTAGAGGTGTCGATCCTCTCTTCCTTGGGTGGGCCGATGAGTTAGAGAGACAAGTAAAAGAAGGATGTTAAAGTTATTTTATATTTAAAAAATCACTTTCATTTTTCTTAATGGATTTTTGACAGAAACCGTCTAAAGAGATTTGCGTAAAGTTTTTAATACAATCTCATGGACCTAATTGAGAACCGGGTTTATCTCGGGACCTAAAAATTAAAAATTTTAAAAATATGAACTTGCGTAATATCATGCCATAATTTCAAGGGCCTTGGTGTAATTTACTCCTTGAAAAAATGTTACAAAATGCAACTCTAGAATGACTTTTAGATGTGACTCGAAATGGATTGGCATCTAAATTTCGCTCTAATTTTGTAGTAAGTAAAGGTGAAGTAGGATGTTTTTTTAAGGGAGAGAAGCTTGGGGACATAAACATAATTAATAGCATTATCATCTAATGGAACTAAATTGAATTAGGCAAACAATAGTTTATAGATAATATAGATATCTAAATAAACTTGTCATTTCAATAACACTACCATCTAGATTTCATCGAATCAACCATCAAACAATAGTTTATAGCTAACATAGATTTTTAGATGAGTTAATATTACCATCTAGTGCATCGAACCGGCCCCCAACTGAATACCAAAACAGTTTTAATTCAAGCTCTCAATGAACTCTTTCCTGTTCCAGGTGAAGAAGAAACGCCCCGGAAGAGATGGGAAAATGGCTGGACTTGTTCCAGTTCTTTATGTCAGTTCATCTTGATAGCTCATTAGCGATGCAGAGATCATTCTTTCGCCAGTTCGTTGCATCTTACAGAAGTCACTGCTGGGTTTGCACAAGCCAGAGCGTGATTTTATTATCCATTAGTGTTCTTTCGTGTTCATCTTTGTGCATGTGTAATCTAGTAATATTTTCGTTCCTTTATTTGTATAATAATTTTAGGTTTTACGATGCTATGTATAATTTTTCTGTTTAGTTTCCCCGTCATTGGTACTTTTGATTTTTTTTTTTTTGGTCTTGTGTGGAATCATATTTTCATGTATAATTTTTAGACCTAAGGCTTGTGACATATAAAATAGAAGATAATTTATAGTAGTAATGTTGGTTCTTTCTTTGTTGTTTGATGTTGTTTAAGTTAGTCGTTGACTAATAAAAATTGAAGTTATCGGATGAACATGCATCTTGCCGAAGATTTCAATAAAAGCTTAGAGCTCCGTCGGCACTAATTGTAGAGGAAAAGCTAATGGGTGCGGAGTGGAGCCGAGCATCTAAAAAACGGATTTGTGTTCTTAGTTAGCTGTTTGGTTTTGGTCCGAAATAATATTATGTGATGAAAACACATTTGTCATATTGATTAATTATTTCAATTCTAACTCATTAAAGGATAAAGAAGATCGAAGAACTTGGATGTAATTTTGTTATTCCCCTTTCATTCTAATGCAGGACAACTATGGGATTGAATTCATCAGTTTCTTTGATTTTGAAGCATCATTGCTGGTTTTAGTTCATTATTGTCTTTTATTTGTTTTCTTTAATTCTTTTCGTTTATCTCAATGTCTCTTTTGTCCATTTTATTTGTATTTCGATGCTGGACATTTAGAAGATTATTATATTATCTTCTAATTTATCTTTAATATTACTGGAAAAATAATTACCTTTGTGAGAATATTTCTTATTCAATATTAAATTATTTATATGCCTGGTTGATTCAATTCAGAATAACATTATTTTAATTCTTATAATATCTATGAAATTTTTTATTTGTATGCATTATTTTCTTGTTTATATATTTTATTTTGATAAACTACTATGCATATTTTGTCATTTATTTGAATAAAATAATTATTTTATTTCATTCTTATTTTTTATAAAATAGTTATTCTTTTATCTAGTTTTTTAAAATAATTATTTCGTAGAATTTTTTTTTTGTTAATCTAAAGAATTAATTATTTTTTGTAAATTAAAATTATTATTTTAAAATTATTTTTGTTTATATATGTATTCACATATAAGTATGTATGTATACAAATACATATATGTATGCATTTTTACATATATTATGTATTCATACATATAAGATATTTTATAAACATTTAAATGAAACAATCTGTTTAATTCTAAATTTTATCCCATAGTTTAAGTCTCATAAATTTCAAATTCACCTTCGTTTCCTCCTTTTTCCTCGTTCAACTCCAAATTAATCAATGGGTATTCCCCCTCTTCATTTATTTATGCAACATGCTTAAAAAAAGATGTTAACAGACTCTTGTAATTTTTTGGCGTTAGTTATAGTTTAATATTATGATAATACTAATTTTCAAAAAAAAAAAACCTACTATGATCAACTATTAATGATCTGTAAATAAAAAAAAACTATTAATGATCTGTGAGTAGCAGCTAGCGATTTTCAGTTGGCAACCGATGACCACCAAATACTGATCAAAGACCGGGGATGACAGCTTGTGGTTGGTGAATTAAATTTATTTTGTATTTTATATAATTTTTAACTTAATTAAGTAATTTAATTTTCTATCATATGCATATATATGTAAGTAAGATTATAAATTTTATGAACGAAATTAAATTGATTTTATTATCAAATAAGCCCTCATCAATTTTAACCTACAGTTTTTAGCTCTAGCTATGTCAGAAAAGTTCTACTAATTTCATGCTAAAATTATTCACCTAAAATACCCATCTATATGTAGCTATAGTATGATATATTTTGTCATAAAAATATCTAGCCAATTAAAATAAAAGTTAGGACTTTGGAATGACTTTTCAGTCATAATTAGCAAGCCCAAAATTACCTTAATTTATTTCCTTTTTGAGCAATTTTATATGTATTATATAAAATTTTAAATATTATCACATAATTTAAATTTAAAAAAATATAAGATATTATTATTTTTTGTCTCAATAAATAAGTAAATATATATATTTAGTATATAATCAACAATTATCCTGTATCGTTGTATCATTGTATTAACAATTTCTCTTGTATTCGCTCTGTTTGGTAATAAGAAAAAAAAAATTAGTTGAAATTTTTAGTTATTTTTGAAAAATATGCATGATGTGAAATAAAATAAGTTAGTTATTTTAAAATTTATATATAATGTGAAATAAAATTGATTAATTTATTGAAAATTATGTTGAATGTGAAATAAAATAATTATTTAATATTAAAATTTGTATAAGATAAAATATAAAATAATCTTTTAAATTTTTTTAAAACAAATTTAAAATTTTAATTATGAATAATTTTAGCTACAATTTTTAGTACATATTGCCAAACAGGGCCTGAATGGCCGCCGAAAGCCGGCAACGTGACTGTCGGTGTCGCGTCGGAGAATTTTCGAAAAAAATGGATTACCGCCGAGGAAACAAAGCTAGGGCACAGCAGTAGCACAAAGGTCGAGATCACGGCGAAGGGAGCAGTCTTCTTGCAAGGTTTTCGTTCAACATCCCCATGGATCGAGTAAAGGCGGCAAACGAGCTCGCCTTTAGGATAGGTTTCTCTGGCCACAGCGGGCACCTAAGGCTGGAGCCTCTCTCTTCCTCAGAACGCTCGGATCCCTTGAAGACTCTGCCCGATTTCATCATTGTAATCAATCTCTCTTCCTCTTCAAAAACGAACTGATTTTTCACCTGCTTATGTCAAATTAGTTCAAGTACCTCTCTCAAGGATATATAAACATGAATTTGTTGATGATGACTTCCGTGAATACTTGATTAGTTCTTGGAGTGTTATATGTTGTTTATGGATTTTCTTCCTTTTTCAGCCACCTCCATTCCCCCCAGAAACAAAAGAGAACATCAAAAATTATCTAGAAGAGACGTACTTGCTTCCAGGACTGGATCATAATGAATTTTCTGCTGAAAAAGATGGAAGGTTCTGGGAAGTTGATTGGTTTGATAGGGCAAAGGTTCCCCTGGAGCCATCTGTCTCTCGTTCAACTATTTCTCCAGTGTGGGAGCTGCCATTTAGGCGCTCAAAGAACAAGGATCACCCACAACGGTGGGATATTAAATCGGTGGAGGTATGATTATTGTACTACTCGTTTTACATTCGTGAAATTGCCGAAATGAGCAACATATTATCCCGAAGATCATAATGAAATCAGTTCCAATAACAATACCAGACTACCTATATTAATGAATAGGGCAAGGAAGCACACTAACTTCATGGCCGGAAAATTTCATGACTGTTCTTTTAGGGACATTAATTTCATAAAGCAGTAGACATAAAAGTTAGACCCGTACGAGATGTAGTCTTGATTGCTTGTATATTGGGGGAGGCAATGAATTGTTAGTGTCAGATGGTTTAACAATATAAATGCTCCCCTACTTCTAGATTGATGTAGTGGAGCTATTGGAAGGTGCACAAGATTGTAGTATTTTGCCACGTATGCCGGGGCCAGCAAAGGATTTTGTAAGAGGGAGCATTAATAACCGGCCATTTCGCCCAGGTGGTCTGGATGACTCACAATCACCAGAACGGTCACTCCCAGAAGGTGCTCTGAATGGTGACTGGACAAGGGAGATCATTAACGGTGGTGTTGCCCAGTCAATTCCTCCTAGTTTCAAAAAGGGTCTGGACTTGGGCCATCTTAAGGTATTCTTTTTTTTTTTTCTTGCTTGGGATAAATATCTTTGAAGTTTACAATAGTTTTAAAGACTTTAATTTTTGAAGGAGTTTCCGTGTCAGTGGAAGTTAGCCAAGGAACAGATCTCTGCGCCTGTTGATTTAGTTGAGGAAAAACCTGTAAGTTTTTGCAAGTCATTTGGCCCCATTTTACTTGAACTATTGCCTACAAAATTTTTGTGGTTGGAGACAACAGACTTGGTCCTTTTAATTCTTCAAGGCTTTTGCTTTTGACTTGAACTAGTAGCATAACATGTAGTTACTATGAAATTTGTGGTATATATTTTCGCATGTGCACTGTTTGTGTGTACTGTTTCCCTTAATCATACTACCTTTGGCTTTATTTTCACTTTCTATCTTGATGCAGGCTGAGCTGTCAATTCATTTTGATGATTTATTCAAAAAAGCTTGGGAGCAAGGTGTTTGTGAAGGTAGTGATGGTAAGCTATGGCCTTTGATTTCTGTTAGTCAATGCGATGCTATGATCTAGAGGAACTCAATAATAAAGCATTTTTGTTATTATCATGCCAAGTACAGTGGGATGGTTGCCTTGTAATTTATTTGTTCCTTGAGTGTTTCTGCATATAGGTGAATATGCATCAGCTTATCTTAGGAAACGATAAATTATTTGTATGCTAAATTGCCAATATTATTTATCATTATATGGCTGTTGGCCAAAAGTTTATGCAAAACGATTTTAGATTGTTGGCGCCTGAAACTTTTATGATAATTGAGGTGTTTATGAGGTCCTTCAAGTCCTAAGCCTAGGAATTAAAATTAAAATTATGAGACTTAAGTGCATAATCATGAAAAATAGAAGCACGCTTTTACAATATAATATGGTCTTCATCTGCCTTTGATTCTTCACTGATTTGTGTTTATACAACTGTCAAGACTTCCGTTTATGTCTATCATTTAGTGGGGTTTATTGGCATTCAAATGTTTCTTTACGATTGTGGTTAAGATCGTTATTGACTCTGTAACATATTCATCGTTGATTGTTTCTTGTCCTTGAGGTGCTCTGCATGATGATAACTTGACTTTTTTGCCTTTGTCTAACCTTCTCAAGTGACTTGCATGTTTTGCTTATTAGCAGTTAGTGCAGGTGCATACGATTCATTTTGAGGCCAAACTGATTACTATTTTGAGCTAACTCAAAATTTAATTGAATTTGTAACTTTGTTTGGCTCCATGATTAAGTCTAATCTTTTTTGAGCTCAAACCAATTTCTTTCCAAAGGCAAAATTTCAGATTTTTTATAATAGACACTTGACCTCAACAAGGAAAGTTATCACCACCAATAATAATAATAAATCAAGCTTTTATCCTACTAGATGGGGTCAACCCTTTGTTTTCATTGTACTCTATCAAATAACACATTTTCATTTAGTTTTATATAAGTAAGATCATTCTTATAGTTTTTTATTATATTTTTTTTTGGACTTTCCCTTTTTTGTTTTTTTTTACATAGATAAATCTAATAATCTAATTTTCTTTATTGGAGCTTTTATCGGCATACAATTTATATGTTCAAACCATCTAAGCTGATTTCTCTAAGTTTATTTTCAATTGAGACTACTCTAATTTTCTCCTAAATATATTTATTTCTCTTCTTATCCTTTCACGTATACCTGTTCATCCACCTTAGCATTTTTTTGTGACACTTATTTATGTGTTTTTGTTTTGTAGGTCAGCATTCAACACCATATAATATCTTTGGTTTTATAATTATTTTATAAAATTTACTTTTAAGTTTGAAAAGAATTTTTCTATCACACAATATGTCAGATGCATTTCTCCAATTTATTCATCCTGTTTGGATTCTATTAAAAATATCACCATCTATTTCATCATTATTTTGTATGATTAATCTAAGATATCTAAATTTCTCGTTCTTCCTAATAACTTGATCATCAATTGTCATCTTTACACATGCTTCTGTATTGACTAAATTTACAATCTATATATATATTTGATTTTAGATCTGCTAAGATAAAAATTATTAGATTCTAATGTATTTTCTATAATTCGAGTTTCGCTTTAGCATAATTATTAATTTTATCAACAAGAAAAGTATCATATGCAAATAGTATACACCAACACACTTTTTTTGGACGTGTCTAATAAAAATCAGGGTTTTCAGAACCGGACCGGACTGGCCGGTTCGACCGGTTCAACCGGGAACCGGCTCAAGGTCCGGTCTGGTTCAATATTAGAACCGAAATCAAGAAAAAACCGGGTTGGACCGGTAAAAATCGGGTTGAATCGGTAAAAACCGGTCCAATCGCCAAACCGAACAAACCGGACAAACCGGAATTATTATTTGAGCTTCTTATTTTATTTTTATACATTAATATTTGGGCATTAATATTTTAATATTGATGCTATATTTTGAATAATAATTATTTTATATAATGAATGTTTAGCTAATTTATTATTTTTTTATCATGAATTTATTTCGAATTGTTATAAAAGAGACAGTATTTTGAATGACAAATTGACAAGAAAAGTAATTATATTTGTTTTGTTTTGTAATTTTTAATTTTTTATACATTTCTTGTAGTAGTAAATTTTTTAAATTAGTTGTACTATTTTTGTTCAAAATATTTTTATCATATTTTAAAAATTAATCTCACATTTAGAAAATTTATATTTAATTATAATGTAATTATTAAGTCATCCGGTTGAACCACGGTTCAACCGGTTGAACCGATAAAACCATGAACCGGTCGATTGACCGGTTCGATCTTCGGTCTGGTTCTGAAAACCTTGATAAAAACCTCCATAACTAGTACAAAAAGATATGGACTTAAAATTAAAGGTTGGTGTAATCTATTTCAAATAAGAAAATTTTTAATTAAATTCTCTTGTGTTCGAACACATATAATAAACTTTTTATACATATTTTGGCCTTGTTTGGCAAATGCCCAAAATTGGGCAAAATAATATAATAATAATATTTTTAATTTATTATAAATTTTAATAATTTTATTTCATATCCAACACAAATTTCAACCTTAAAAATCAACTTTATTTCACATTCAACACAAATTTCAACTTTAAATCAACTTTATTTCACATCATACACACCTCTTAATATTAAAATAAATTTCTTTCCCATCAACTCTATAAAATAAAATATTTTCTCTTTTCTTACCCAAATTTATCCTCCAACCAAACAAGCCCTTTGAATAACTTAAATGTAAGCAGTATAAATCATTTTCTTTTTTAAAACTCTCCAGAGCGCTTCGCTTGAGATTTCATCATAATTTTTTTTTTAAATTAATGAAAACTAAATTATCTGTAAACATCTCCACTAAACCTCTCAACAAATAAATTGCTTCCATAATAGATCTACCTAACATAAAACAAAATTTATTCTGTAATACTCTTGTATTATGACATAATTTATGTTCGATCACCTTTTCCCAAAATTTTAAAGTATAACTCATTAACTTAATTCCTCTATAGTTAGCATAATCTTGTACATCATCTTTATTCTTACAAATTGGTACCAATATATTCTTTCTCTATTTATTTAGCAAGAAGGAAAATTATCAAAATAATATTATTTCATTTAGCTTCAACCAAGTTACTAACCTAATCTATAATTTAATCAATCATCATATCCATTTGATTTTTGGTTTAGACCTTGGAACATCTATGAATTTGGTATTTCTAGATTTAGAATGATAATATTGGGAATAATGTAGGACTAACATCTATTGGAAACAATCTGATTTGAAATTCATACTGGTATTTTTTCCATGTTCAGTAGGGAGTTTACAATGTGCTTTAAAGAGTTGGTAGATTTAATGGGTATAAAAGGAGAAGGCATACAAGTATATGTTAGAAATGCTTTGGTCAGAGTTAATACAAAATGATACGCGTGTTCTTGAGTAGCATCGCTTGCTTCCCTACACAAGCACAATTGCCAAGAAGGGTCTATAAAAGCCAACTTCAAATAGTTAAGATGAAGGTATTAGCGATAATGATATGAACATTGTTTGCCTCTATGGAAAAATTTTCATGTAAACTTGTAATGCATAACTGCAAGAAACCAAGGATCATGCCCTTTGCTGTTCTTTTAGTCTATTTTCTTTCTAATTTAATCTTTTGTTAACAAGAAATTGATTTCAGGATGCTGGCATATGAAAACATGGGTTTGAAACATTCCACTCTTTCTATTCTAGTAAATTGTACACCGTTTTATAGCTTCATGACTATCCGCCTCCATCAGTTGCAATAATAGTAATATATATATGTATATATATATGTATATATATGTATATATATGTATATATATGTATATATATGTATATATTACTATATGTATATTTGATGTCTAGACTCTGACTTTACAAATTAGCTGCATTCTTGTATATCGATTTATTTTATCTTTGCTTCTTATTTTGTGTTGATTCTTCTGTAACAGTTATATGTGTCGTCCTGTAGTTTAATTTCCTTTTCTTGCTACCTCAATTCATGGAAGGGATCTTTTTGATTTATTTTATCTTTAACTTTATAATAGGTTAGAGATGTTTGTTACTATGAGCTATTTGACTTGTTAGTTTACTGATATTTTGGGACATGAAGTGGTAATGGATGATAAATTGATATTAAGAAGGAGAACTCAACTTTTATGTGGTCAACGATTGCAATTCAGGTATTACTGAATCAAAAATAGATGAGATTGGTGGATCTGTTGGTACTATAGCTACCGCTGAGCATTCTGCATTAGATGAGATATTGTCTACTGAACTTGCGAAAGAGGCAAAAGTATCAAATAGAGTTAGTGATGATAAGAAGCCAAGGGAAAGAGAGGTATGATTTAAACATTTTGTATTACTGATTGGGGAATGGTAAAATATTCTTGTTTTTCTTTTGGTTGGGGGGTGGACAATTACATACATGCCACTAAAATCTTGTTATTTTACATATTGACCTAAAATCTTTAATATTACATATTAATCACAAAAAATTATATGAAAATTACAATCTTTTTTATATACATATCGCAATCTTATGTCATGAGTCGTACATGAGCGGTAATTTTCATATGATTTTTTTGGCTAATATGTAATAATTTTAAAGAATTGGGTGACATGTAAAATATCTAGAATTTAGTGGCATGCATGTAATTTCCTTTTTTTTTTGAACGTCTCGTATAGGATCTTGAAGTATTTTGATTATTAGTTAGGCTGCCAATAATGTCCAAAAATCAAAGTTCGATTGAAAACAAACTGCTTTTTTTTAATTTGAATCAAAAGCAATTTGGTTAAGCTTGATTTAACATCGTGTCATTACCATGACCAGAAAACCAATCTTTGTAAAATATAAGTTAGGGAGAATCAATTTGATTTGACTTGACTTGATATTTAGGTATATGATTTATGAATCCTTTTCTAAATTTCAGGACATGGTTCTTTATTTTTTTCCTCCTCCCTAATTCTAATGCTTCTTGGTAGGTGTTTTTTCATGTCATGTTGCCTCTGTTGTGCTCCGTGTATTAATTGTTTGTTTCTGCATGTGCTGGTGGACCATCTTGTTTATAATTAGTTTTTAACTCTTTCAAATTCTACTTTGTACTTGCAGCAATTATATGTGCTAACTATATGATTGATCAGCTGGAGTAACAAATGCTTCCAATTATCATAACTGTGTTACTTGAAGGTTTTACGCTAGATTCTTTAGTGTTTTTAAGTACATTATGATTGACGCACATCATAGTATCTTGTTCAGTTGGTCATGTCATTGTTCTTTCCTTAATGCCAATTTTCCTTTTTAAAAAGATATTTACTTTTTTAAGGGTTTAGGTGGCAAAGATATTTAGCTGCACAATTTCAAATTTCGTTAGTCGACTTCTGCTTGCTTTTGTTTGTAGGTGTGGGCTTCTCCTGGTGGTAATGAAGAGATTTCAATTCGCTTCCATGAGCTGGTCCCAGAAATGGCACTTGATTATCCTTTTGTCTTGGATAAATTCCAGAAGGAGGTATGAGCTAACTGAACTTGACTATTCTATATATTGTTTAGCTGTACATTATTTCAAATATTTTTGCTAGCTAAGTTGCTTTTTCAGACTTCAAAGCTGTCTTAGTTTTTCGTTTCAATTAACAGTAATACTGTCAATTATTTGAGGAAGACTTGCTTTGCGTTTCACAAATTTTATTGTTTTTTCTTCTTTTCGCAGGCATAACAAGTGATTCCACAATAATAATTTTTATTTTTTTATTTATGAGAACATAATATGAAAGAATTTCTTTTATGCATTTTAATTATTATTTTTATTTCTATTTTCACTTTTTTGGGTTTCTGTATATTTCGTTTTGTTTTGTATATACTTGTTTTCATGCAAAAACTGATGGAATAATGAAATTGTAATCATTTTTTTGATTGAAAATTTTTAAATTAAATTCTGCATTGCATGGTTTATATATTTAGTATTTGTTGCTTTCTCATATACTGCAATTAGAAAATAGGTGCAATTTCATACGTTTGGAAAACAAATAAAATTAATAAAAGTTGATTAAATTTTTGTAATTTATGTAGGCATAATCGTTTGAGTGAGGGTTTCCAGTGCCTGACAATGTTTTTTGTTATCTAACTGTGTTTGTATCATGAAATCTGATTCTCCATTCTGAATGAATGAATTAGAGATGCTTTCTCAAAATGGTAGACAGAAAGTAGAGGAGAAGAGGATTTAGAAAAGGCTAGACATGTAGAAGTGAGGAATTATGGTGTCCTGCCACTTTTGGGTTTTAATCGATAGGTCTATACTGGATGATATGTTGCTCTTGCTGGCAAATAAATTGCAGGAATCTCGTTTTAGAAGCTATAGAGGCATATAGTTAAGCAAGTGTCATGAGAAGGGAAAATTTTCCTTGCTTTCAAGAAGCCCGGGAGAGCAATAACGGTGTGATAAGAAGTGAAAGACGCTGAAGAGATTGAGGCGAAGTGAAAGAAGAAGAGTAGCCAGACTTTTTCTTTCTAAATCTATAAGGAGAAAATGAAGTTGGTTTACAGGAAAGAAGCAAGAGTAATAGGAGCTCTTTACTTTGAAAGGATTTCTCTGAAGAAGAGTAGGATAAAATAGAATTTCATTACGTCATATGGATCTACCTATGTGGTCATGTATACAGAACCCTACCTAGATTTCTGGTTGGCAAATAAACCAGACACTTTTAGAACTTATTAATTACATTTCTTCCTTTTTTGCAATGAAGTTTTTAATTAATTTTTCAAACATTCTAGGCATTAAGCTCATGATCATGTACGTATCAAAGTTTTTTGTTGGGGCCACCTGCTGAAACCAAATGTTTGTTTTACATGTATGCACAGCTATCAATCTTTTCTGGATTTAAAAATATTTTTCTGAATGCTCTAATTCATCTCAAGAATGATATTTCTGCTTTCTTACACACCATCCAACATGTACAGGCTATATACTATCTTGAGAAGGGTGAGTCTGTTTTTGTAGCAGCTCATACGTCAGCTGGAAAGACAGTTGTTGCAGAATATGCTTTTGCCTTGGCATCGAAGGTACAAATTGATGATTGCGGTAATCAACCATTTCTATTTTTGGAACTTCTTATTTTCCATATAGCTCATACCTGCTAGAGAAGTATGCCTTTGATGTTGTAAATGTTCACACCTCTGTTCCTGTGCTTTTTCCTATTAGTTTCTTAGCATTAAAGCAGATAAATTGATCAGATTTATTGATTTCATGTTACAGAAGCTTTCAATTGTAAGGAACCTAAGCATTATATTCTGTTTAACCTCTTTTGTCAAGAACCTAAGCTATTGTATATCAGTTTTGTTACCTTTTCACGCTCATGCTTATCTTTTACATAGTTATTTTTTCCATTTATCATTTTGATTTGAATTTCCTATGCTTTCCCTGTCATTAAGCTGCTCATTTCTTGCAGCATTGTACCCGTGCTGTCTACACTGCACCAATAAAAACCATCAGTAACCAGAAATATAGAGATTTCTGTGGTAAATTTGATGTGGGCCTTCTAACTGGAGATGTTAGCTTGAGACCAGAGGCATCATGCCTCATCATGACTACAGAGATTTTAAGGTCAATGCTTTATAGAGGTGCTGATATTATTCGTGATATTGAATGGGTAAATAAGCTTGTCTATCTCCGTGAAATTGTCTTTTACAATGATCGCTCATATCAAAGTCATGGTATCTGGAAAGCGTAATTCATGTGTTCTGTTTCTTGTTTTTCAAAAGGTTATATTTGATGAGGTGCATTATGTAAATGATGTTGAAAGAGGTGTTGTGTGGGAAGAGGTGATCATCATGCTACCAAGACACGTTAATATTGTCCTCCTTTCAGCTACAGTACGCTCTATTCTCTGAACTTTCTTTATTAAATTTTTTTCCATGATTGGCTGGTTGAAATGATTAGTTTAGCAAAAATCAGTGGAACCAACATAGTCATATGTATCTTTGTGCTTTATTATCATCAATGTTTTGCCTGCTTCTTGTTCCATCGTTCACTCAGTTTGTTTACTGCTGTAAACTCCAGCCTTCTCAGTTTTCACTGGAATCAATCTATGTTTTGGAATAATTCCTGTAATAGGACTCAGTTTGGATTGTATAATAGGACAAGATCAATAAAAGGAATAATTCCGTAATAGGAGATTACATCAATCCCTCCTTTGGTTTCTGCAACTGCATCCACCAAGTAGCAATCAGTGTGTGGCTTCAATCATCTGCGAGCTTGTCCAGTTTTTAGTCTAGTACTTGTGAACTTTTCTGGCTTTCATTGACTGCGTACTTCCTTTGCCTGCCCATTTATCCTCCTCTCTCCTTTGTTGACTAGCTTGGGTTATATAAACAATGCCCCTTGTTCAATTGTGGAGTCTCTCCATGCCAATTTTGGGTCTGGAATTGGGTTAACCTGCTTAGGTTGGTGAACCTGATTTTTGTAATTTTTGGGTCACACTCGGTTTGCTTGCCTACATCATAATATCATAAATCATTTATGTGTGCACAAACATTCATGTGCATACATGCCATAGCGTGTATTGTATGGACATGCTTTAGAACCGCTTTTTAGATTAATGGTACTTTGTAGTGAGTTACTAGTAGTATTCTAATTAACAGATGATTCTGGCTCTGTTAAATACTTGTTCAAATGAAGTTAATGACTCATAACTTGTGCTTGGTTGTGCAAAAAAGTGAATAGTTTTTTGTTTGTTGTTGGAATGGTTTATTTGAAATCCTTTCAGTTTGTATAATTAACTGCCATCATTGATTTATGATAACAAATATGCTTCAGGTTCCAAACACTACTGAGTTTGCTGATTGGATTGGGCGCACTAAGCAAAAGAAAATTCATGTTCTTGGGTAATAATTAACTTTTTGATGCATCCATTTCGTTGGATGAAAAGTCAGCCATTGAAATGGAAATTTTTAGCTTGCCTTGAGATGCATACATGATGGAAAATAAAATTAGTTATATTAATAGATATATAAGATTCAAAATAAAATTGATAGTTATATTAAAAGTTATATAAGATATAAATTAATTAATTTTTTATATTGAAGTTTGTGTAGAATGGGATATAAAGTTAATTTTTATTTTTTTAAACGAGTAATAATAGCTGTTATAAAAGCAGTTGTGGCTAATTTTTCCCAAATAGGCCTCTTGTTTGGTTTGAAGCTCAAAAGAGCTAATTTTTTTTTTAATTTTCTTTTAAATGTCATAAATTTCAGCAACTTTATTTCATATCCAATGTCAATTTTAACATTAAACATCAATTTCATTTCACATCTAACACAATTGCAATATTAAAATCGACATCATTTCACATCTTGCACACATCTCAATATTAAAATTACTATATTTTATATCAAACTTACATGCTAATATATTCTCTTTAGGCAAAATTAATCCTCCAGCTAAACAAGGGATTAGGATATGTTTGGCTCACGGCAAAAAGGCCATGGCCATGGGAAAAATGGCTAACTCATATTAAAAAAAATAAAATATTAATTTTTATGTCATCTTATGCAACTTAGTATGAACAATTCACTTTATATCATATCCTACATAATTTTAATACAATCAACTTTATTTTACATCATATGCTACTTTAATCATAACAAATCATAACAAACTTTCTTTATTTTCTATCATATACGCATTTCAAGGCAGGCCAATTCAAGAACAGAAAAATTACATTTCCCAAACACACTGATAGCATGTGAGCAAAATTTCTTTGTTGTTATATCCGAGATAGTTTTAGATTTCTTTTTATATTTTCATACATTGTGATCAGGACGTCAAAGAGGCCTGTTCCCCTTGAGCACTGCTTGTTCTATTCTGGAGAAATATATAAAGTGTGCGACAATGAAGCCTTTCTACCCCAAGGATTGAAAGCAGCTAAGGAGGCGTATAAGAAAAAGAATCCTAGTGTATCTGGTAGCAATTCGAAGACATTTATAGGAGGTGCTCATGTAGCAGGTCAATCTCGGCAACGTGAAAATGTTGGTCGAGGTAAAGGACAGAAGCATTCTGGATCTCAACCTCCAAGCAACTTTCCAGGAGCTAGTGGAGCAAGTCAAAATTACTGGGGGCAAAGGAAGTCTGAATCTTCTCTATGGTTATTGCTGATAAACAAGCTATTGAAGAAGTCTTTATTGCCTGTGCGTTTCTTGACTAAACAACATAATCCTTTGCTTCAAGGTTCTCTTCCCATGTTCCTGTTGAATAGGTCCTTGAAATATGCTGGCTTAGGGCTTTAGAGAGTGCGACTTCTCATGTTCATTGACTATGTTTTTGCATTTTCTTTATTGTCCTTTTCGCTGTTATTTGAAAATTGTTAAGAAGATGCTCATGATGTTATAAATGGGAGATACCTGTTAGTTTTTTGTGAATACACTTTTGTCCAAATTGGTTATATCTTTAATTTCATCAATTACAGGTGGTTATATTCTGCTTTTCAAAGAACCGTTGTGACAAATCAGCAGATAACATGATGGCTACAGACCTAACTAGCAGTTCTGAAAAAAGTGAAATCAATATCTTCTGTAACAAGGCTTTTTCAAGATTAAAAGGTTCCGACAGAAACCTTCCTCAGGTATATTCACTCTGCATTTGTAAACGTCATACCTAAATTATCTAAAACTTTTCAGTATATAAAGGAGTGTTGCAGTGAGTGTAAGTATCAAAGTGATTACTGAAATCTGTCCTGTCCCAACCTTATGGACATTGCAGATTGTCAGAGTCCAAAGCCTGCTAAGGAGGGGCATTGGTGTGCATCATGCTGGTCTTCTTCCGATTGTAAAGGAAGTAGTTGAAATGCTCTTTTGCCGTGGTGTCGTCAAGGTTATATACTTGTTTGAAGCTGTCTTAATATGTTCATATTATCCTTACAGACATTCGACTTCTTAGTATTCTGGTTGCCCTTTTTTTCTAGAATAGCATGCTTTTAATATTGTTGTTGTTGTTATTATTATTATTTATTAAATACTATTTATCTTGTGTTTAGTATCATCATGGTGTTTTTTGTTTTTGAAATTTGGCCTAAGCCTTGCATTAAAAAGTAAAAAGACTAGAAGTGTGTGTCAACTGAGCTCCCATTGAGGATATCACAAAAATTCTTGGGAAGAGACATTCCTTTCTCCCAAGTAAAATCTCCAAACATCGTAAAATGCACAAGGTAGTTTACAACACTTTGTATTCTTAGTTACATGAGTAATTGTACATGAATAAAAGCAAGAAAGCAACATGCTATGCTATCCGCTATGCAGTCCTTTCTTTGTTGATGTCCACTCCCCCTATTCAATTTTTCTTGGATCACTTGTAGTACCTCAAGCGAACTCCTTCTAGCTAAATGCTAAGTGTGTTGGAAGTCCATCATGGCTACAATAGCTTGAACTCCAAATAATGTAGCTCTTTGCTCTACTACTGCTACTAAATGTGTGAGTACTCTTTTTCCTCCTGTAAGCAAGATAGCTCCACAATAATCTCTGATGATAAAGCTAGCTCCCATTACTCCATTATCCTGAAGAGAGTCATCGAAATTGATCTTGCACCAACCGTGAGGGGGAGGAGGGGAATCCAACTATCAATTGTAGTAACATAATCCCCTAAATGGGCCATTGGATTCTAGTGGCTTTTGTGTTGGTACAAGTCCATAATGATTAAGCTCAAAACATTAACCGTTATGGCTTCAAGATTGGAAGTTGGATGGCCATGGACCTGGCCCTGTTTGGCGCGAGGGCCAAAACATGACCAAAATAGTACTAGTTTAAAAAGTAACAATAATAATAATAAATAAATTATTTTAATTATTCTACACAAATTTTAATATAAAAAATAATATTTTGCTTCACATACTTAATAATTTTTAACAAAAATATAAACTTTATTTCACATCTTAGATCAAAATACTCAATTTGAATATTTTGGTCTAAAATGTGAAATAAAATTGATATTTTTATTTTAAATTATTGAGTATGTAAAGTAAAATAATATTTTTTATATTTGAATTTGTGTAGAATGATTTAAAAAATTTATTTATTATTATTATTGTTGCTTTTAAATTAGTACCATTTTGTTCTTATTTTGGTTCTGTTTTGGTCCTCGCGCCAAACAGGGCCTTAGAGTTACTCGCCCGCCAGCAATAGTAGACAAACGGTGCCTCCAAGCTAAGCTTTGATCTTGCTTGTTACATTTTGTAGCTTTGGTGTGTAGGTAATCCTGTAGAGAAAGGTTAGTGGAAAAAGGATAATATTTTGTTGGAACACTCCTCTGACTTCTTTGCTCACTCAACACTCCATACAGAGGTGAAAGAGTGTTTTTTGAGCGTCACAATCCAAAGGACAACAATTAGAAGTGGAAAGGCCTCACTGATAGAGCCATGACATAGTTGATACTGCATTTCTAGATGTTCTCCAAAGAAGCATTTGTATCTTTGGTTGTGAGGAGATTTGCCAACACTAAGCTCCCTCACGAGCATCACCACTCCTTTCAAACTATTCGCGATAAAGTGCAGTAGTAGGGATCTTCTGTTTGTCTGTAGCAGCTGAAACAAGAGTATCTTTCGTTAGATTCTATATCTACAGATGGTGGTAATTCTATGCACCATCTCAACCCTAAAAAATTAATAAGTTTGCTTCTATCTTAATCAATTCCTGAGATCAGCTTTGCAATAAAGAATTTTTTTTCAGGAAAATTACTTACATACCACTCTGTAAGATTTTATTTATACATCTACCGTTCTTTAAAATTTATTTATGCTGATGCCTCCTTATAATTTTAAGTATTATATACAAGCCACTCATGTTAACCATTGTTAAGAATAAATGGAATATGTATGGAATATTTCATCAGTAGCCATCATCAGCCCAACACAGTCCTAGGAGGATCCTGCCTGGTATTGTATTGCCATAATCTGGCCACCGTCGACCACTATATAGTAATCACCGTTGGCTATTTTGTTAGTAGTCTACAACCTGTAACCACGCCATCTCCCACTGGCTACTAAGCGTTGTCGATTGTCACTTTCTATCATTGTTATGGGTATTTAAACTAGGTTAATTGTAACTTAACTATGATGATATTGACGGAGTGTTATTATTGCTTATGTGTAAATAAATCTTGAATGGTAGTCAATTTGTAAATTTTCTTTTTTTAAAATGGCATGTATGTAATTTCTTCTTTTTTTCAATGCTTGATCAAAATCATTGGTATGACCTTTTTTTACTGTAAGGTTAACTTTACCATTTTATAACCTTCGAGAGTTATACTTAACATAATCTTGGACTTGTAGTCAATTGTGGTATCTAAAGTAGTACTTTCAGATTTTAATTGCATAACCTCTCTATTTATGTTGTCTCCATACCCTTCTTACTGCAATGGACTTACAGACATGTTGAAGTGTTCAGGCCTTGCATTCAAATTGTCTAGTTTTGCCTTTAGTTGGGGTTCTATCACAAATTTTAAAATACTTTAAAATTTTCTTTTAATTGTTTTTTTGCAACAATTAAATAGTTTAAAGAAATACAGTAATTGAAACCAACTAAAATAAATCTTAGTTAAACCTCATACTTGAGCGTAAGTTGAGGCTGATGCCAAATAAGTTTATGATAGCTCGTGATACCAATTTATCTTGGTATTTTTCAAAAACCTAACATGTTTATGGAACAATCATATCTCAATTTGTTTTCTTCTTCTTCCATTTCATGTGTTATTTTTTTTCCCTTTTATTTGATTTGTTTTGTTTGCAATGGTCTTCTGAGATTTAAGTTATGGTTTAGACGCAATGATAGATCAACTTTAGCCTTGAAATAGTTAATGGTTGATTACATTGTTTGCTAATATATTTTGGATCGATCGTACAAAATGATAATAAGAGAGATGGTAATATTTTTAGTAGAATCTAAATATAATGGATTAATTGGAGGAATGCATTTGGTGTACTATGTGATAGAAAAATTTCACTTAAAGTTAAAGATAAATTTTGTAAAACAATAGTAGGATCCGTGATAATGCGCCTTTGTTGAGTCCTAAGTTTTGGATGAGAAAAGCGAAGGGTTATCTTTGATAATCGATAGTTAACATAAAATTTGTCGAACAATCATGATATTTTTTTTTTAAAATTTCGTTAAAGTTAGGGTGTTCCCCGAATTGATGCATTTTATTATCTAAGGCCCTGTTTGGCAATGGACTAAAAATCATGGCTAAAATTACCCATGGTCAAAATCTTAAATTTATTTTAAAAAAATTTAAAAAATTATTTTATATCTCATCTCACACAAATTTCAACATTAAACAATCACTTTATTTCACATCCAATACAATTCTCAATAAATCAATCAACTTTATTTCACATCATACACAATTTTTAATATAACCAATTTACTTTATTTCACATCATACACATTTTTCAAAAATGGCTAAAAATTCCAACCAAATCATTTTTTTCTTATTACCAAACAGAGCCTAAATGCACTGAAAAATGTGTAAAGCCGCTACTTTGATGCCTGTGTATAGTAATAAGTGAGCAAGATTTTCCCATATAATAGATGAATGTGAGTAAAGAAGCTAGTTGAAGACTTTAAAATAAGATTAAGAATTTGTAATATAGGTACTTTAATAGGTAAGATAATGGAGTTGGTGGACATCATGATTTATAGTAAGATTAATATTTTATATCTTCAGGATATAAATGAGTTAGAGAGAAAGCCAAAGAAGTTCATAGGTTATGTTCAAGCTTTGGTACTCAGATAAGAATGTGACTGGAAATGGAGTGAATATAATTTTAGATAATAGTTTGAAAGATGACAAAGTAAAAGTCAAAAGGAATGAGATCAAATTATAGCTTCAAAAATTATAATTGGTGATATGACTAATGATATTATAAGTGCGTATTCTCTTCAGTAGGTTTAAAAAAGATCCGTATTTATTTTTCATTAATTTAAAAAAGACTTATGATAAATTCTTAAAAGAAGTGTTTTATAGAGTTTTGAAGAAAAAAATGAATTTTATTGCTTACATTTATGTTATAAAAGACATGTATAAAGGGGTTGTTACTTGTGTTTAATCATAAGAGTGTTTAATTAAGAATTTTTCTATTACAATTGGATTACATCAGAGCTTAGTTTTATGTCCATATCTCTTTACATTAGTTATGAAAGTTTTGATTGAGCACATTGAAGAAAAAGGTGTTTCGGTGTTTGCATTTCGTGGATGATTTTCTTTTTGTTGATAAGATCAGAGACGTGATTAAGGTGAAATTTAAGTTATAGAGGAATATTCTGGAGTGCAAAAGCTTTTATCTTAGTAGATTTAAAACTCAATATATGGAGTTCAAATTTAGTCAAGATAAAAGCATATATATTCAAAAGATAAAGTAACATTTTATTAGTAGAATTCAAGTATGATTAATTAAATGGTGAAATACATCTAGTGTTTTATTTGATAAAAAATTTCACTTAAATTTAAAGGTAAATTTTATAGATAGTATTAAAACCTATAATGTTGTGTTACTGAGTGCTGGCAAATAAAGCAAATTTAAATGAATAAAATAACTGTGACAAAAGTGAGAATGCTAAGGTGAATGAGTAGTATATGTGAAAGGACAAGATAATAATATATTTGTAAGAAGGTTAGAGTAGTTTCAATTGAAGATAAATTCATAAAGAGTTAGCTTAGATAATTTGAACATATATATTGTAAGCTAATTGGGGCTTCACTAAGAAGAGTTGAATTATTAAATTTTGCTTATATAAATTGAGGAAGCGGAAGATAAAAAATCAATAACAATAAACTTGAAACGCCCCGAATGCCGGTACCCGACCAGGGCACACCTGCCCGAGCCACCAGCAACCGAGGCGTCAAAACTTAAATTTTAATCTCATATCATTTAAACATCCACATTTTCTGCCGCAACCTGTGATACCTCACACCATGTCCCGTGATCCTTTTTATGCCATACTTACCACCAAAAATGGTAGGAGTCTGTTAATACAAACTCAGTAGGTAAAAAAATATCTAATATAAAACAAGATTATTCAAAACATGCTCAGATGTCATAATAAAATGATACAAGTGAAATCATGTAATAGTAATAAGACGCTGCAAATTCTTTTTATTCTTTATACTTTTATCTTTCGGGCCTCGGTTTCTTGGATTATGTCACATCTGTTTCTTTTCCATCATCACATATACATAGGATCCTTGGAAACTCTTATACCCCACATATGAAGGAGTGCCACATAACATATACAATCATACCCTGTAGTGGCAGGTTCTTTACACATTTTGGCAACCATCCCTAATATTTGGCAGGTTACCACATCACATGGCATGACTCGAGCATAGACAGGGACATAAACGCGACAAGTAAGTCTTTTTAATTCATTGTCGAACTTAAAAATATCTTTATAATCACATTTAGTTGTTCCAAGTCTGCAAGTCACATTTTGCCTTTAAACTTGGTAAACAACTCAAATGTGCTTAAAATATACATCATCATGTTCTTAATATTCTTGCAAATAAATAAATAATTATCATCATAATTTATCTTATCATTGAACTCATTTTATTTCGTCATAACATAATATTATTCTGTTTAGTGATGTTAATCTATTATTTTCATACCCTTTTACCTAGAAGCATGACAAAGGTTCCTACAGCTTGTTATCCTAGAAGCCTTGACAGGAGCCGCACCTTGCATCGGAGATTCCACTTTAGGACATCACCCGACGTACACTCCCCGCCCTTGTCGAAATAACATATATATATAGGAAACTTTCCGCCCTCGTCGGTTCATGGTATATAAAAATTCATCAGTACCACATTATCTCACAGACAAGCAAATCACACTCATTTTCTTGTTCAATTAACAATATACATGGCATAATAACATAATTTTATATTCTCAAAACATTAAATTATATTCACAACTTAATAATAATTCAACATCAACATTAGGGAAAGAATTACCTACTGATTTTATCGTTAAAGAAGCTTGGAAATCCCTCACTAGCTTTCCTTTTTTCCTCTTCCTTCTCCTTTTTCTTGTTCTTCCTTTGCTGGAGCTTGCGACAGCTGCAGCCGCTGCTTCTTTGGACTCGGCGGAACAGACAGATGCGGACGGAGGCGTGGTGGCTGAGAGAAAATCGAGAGGGAGAGAGAGAGAGATTCTTTCTTCTCTCCAAGCGCACGCGACACACGGGAAAAAGGGGGGGCGAAAGGCGGTTCGTCGTTGTCCTTATCCCAATTAATGGGAAATTGTAATTTAGTCCTCCTGTTTCTATTTTCTTATATATAGGTCCAAAATATTATTTTCAAGTTCAAAATCCTTCATTTTCAGTCCAAATTAGTTTTAATTTTTAAATCCACCAATCAAATTTTGGGATGTTACAAAACTATAAGGGATGATCTTGTATACTTAAGCCTCATTAGGTTTGAGGTGATTTTTTGGGTTGGAGAGAGAAAATGTGTTTGTGTGTGATGTGAAATAATTTTTTTTTTAGTATTAAATGTTGTATAAGATATGAAATAAAGTTGATTGTTTTATTAGAATATGTCTAGGATGTGAAATAAAGTTGATCTTTAATATTGAAATTTGTGTATGAGGTGAAATAAAGAAAATTTTTAATGTTAAAATTTATATATGAAATAAAATAAATATAAAAAAATTATAAGTTGTTTTTGAGGGCTTTAACCGAACAAGCTTTTAGAGTTAAATGAGGAGTTGTTATTTGATAGAGTGCAAGATAAAGATTTAGTGGTTATTGTTGTTGCTATTGTTATAGACTCATTGTAGCAGTAAGATCTGTGATATTATATGTTGCTTATTGTTGGCCTACAAATTAGAAACATATAAATAAAATAAATATTACAGAATTGAGAATACTAATATGGATGATTGCATATACATAAAAGTATAAAATAAGAAATGGGTATATTTGTGAGAAGGTTGGAGTAGTTTTAATTTTTCTCCTCTTGTCATTAATCTATTTTATTTCTTAAAAGACAAGTAACATGGATTCTTCTTACACATAATATCGAGCAACTCTGTCATTGTCTTGCAATAATGTGAATATTTCAACTCTTAAACATTACTAGCTTCTTTACATAGGTCATCTATTAAATGCACACAAATTTGCCTATTTAGCACTATATTTGGATGTTGATGTAGAGTTTGCCCTCATCCTTACCCATCTACTACTACACCCAGTTTTGGATGCAATGCATATTATGAGAGAAATCCATCATAAAAAGGGATGTTTCTAGTTGGATCAACTCTCCTAGGATAGGATCGACTATGCAAAAATAAATAGTAATGCTTATCATTGGCTTTTCCAACATACCGTTAAATGTGAAATTGGTGTACCTTATTGTGGGTCATGCAAATACCAGAGTGCTTAGACCATATGCATATATGACAGAAAGGGAAAGGTGTCTTTCCCTGGACTGTTTAGTATATTAAGTGTTATGTACATATCAATAGCGCAAATGAAGGTGAAGCTATTAAGCCTAGTGAAAGTTAAACTGCATGGAGCATATTCGATCTCAAACTAGTTGACTTATACAACTAGTAATTAAGCGACTATATCAAATCCTACTAAAGCAAAGCAAAACAAACTAGAATAGTTTAGGTGGTGTGCACTCCATGAGATGTGTTGTATAGCATTCATGGTGCAATGTAAAGTCTCCTCTTTCCCAATCATCTATGTTCAATCCACATCTATTACAACATTCATTGTGTGTCAAATCAATTTTTGGTTCAGATTATCCTTAACCACCTTTATAAGAGCGTTTAGCAAGGAATAAGATAAATTTCAGTTATAGTTATGCATGAAAAGATTGCCTCCTGATTTGGTTGTCTCCATCTTACCAACTTTAGGATCTTTTCTTGGTTTATCAAATTGGAAAACTATTGTTTTTAGATTGTGTCTTCTAGCCATTATTGTTATTTGCTTATGAATGCTAGTCCATTTAATATTTTGCTTGATGTTTCTTACGAGTATCTAAGATTCTCATTTGTTTACTTAGTTGAAAATAATTTTGTGCTTAAGCATTGAATGTTGATACTGAGATGACTTGGGGTAAATTACATTTGGATTCTTGAGTTTAAGGCATATTATCACGCAAGCTCACGTTTTTAAAATTATAACAGTTGCGTCCCTGAGTTTTAATTTAGCAATCAAATGGGTCCTTTCTAAATTTTTTATAATTAATTTTTTTAATTTTTGATTCTTCCCCTTCCCCCTCTCTCGTCTCTCCTATGCTCTTCGGCGGAGCCGCCGCCACCAGTGGAGGGGGCTGTTGGCAGCGAAGCGAGGGAAGGGGGACAATTGTTGGCGGGCCTGCTGCCTCCTCTCTCTCTCGCGCGCACGTCTCTCTCGCACTCTCTCTGGCGAAGCTGCCACTGCCGGCTGAAGGGATTGTCGGCAACGGAATGGTGGCTGGGGATAATTGCCTACGACGCTCCTCTCTCTCTCTCTCTCACATCTGTCCCAGTCTCTCTCTGGTGGGCACACTGCCGCGGACGGAGGGGATTGGTGGCGATAGAGCGGGGCTGGGGGACAACCACAAGCGAAGCTCCCGCCAGAGAGAGTGTTGGAGAGACGGGAGAGAGAGAGAGAGAGGAGCCCCTTCTTCGCTGCCAACAGTCCCCTCCGTCGATGGCAGCTTCGCAAGAGAGAGCGCGAGAGAGGGGAGGGGAGGGGGCAAAATTAAAAATTAAAAAAATTTAACAATAAGAAAATATAAAAAGGACCCACTTGGTGATCATATTAGAACTTAGGGAACTTAAAAGATTACAATTTAAAAAACATGGATTTGCGTGATAATATACCTTAAACTCAGAGACTCGGTTGTAATTTACCCTATAATTTTATATTTCAGAGACTAGTTGTTAATATTTTGTTCTTTTTGTAGGTGTTATTTTCCACTGAAACATTTGCGATGGGGGTCAATGCCCCTGCAAGAACTGTAAGTTTTGGTGAATCTTACACATGCAAACACACACACATACTCGTATACATACATAAATACATACATATATACATGTGTGTGCCACCTTTTTGTTATAACTGCCCTTGCCCTGCATTGAATATGCCATTATTTTCA
Organism: Apostasia shenzhenica; assembly: GCA_002786265.1. Taxonomy (NCBI): domain Eukaryota; kingdom Viridiplantae; phylum Streptophyta; class Magnoliopsida; order Asparagales; family Orchidaceae; genus Apostasia; species Apostasia shenzhenica. Next base: position 3,432,614 of record KZ452012.1, on the reverse strand, counting down.
CTCAAGGCTAATTTTCTTTTGTACTTTAGCTTCTTTAGGCCTTTCAGTTTTTTTTTTAATTTGTTTGAAATTCTTAATGGCATGTTATTAGCATTTTGTGGCAGTTTTCCCTGGCTTTTTCCCATGTTAAATTGGCAAGAGCCTTGTCAAATAGTTCCGCTTGGAAATAAAGTAGCAGATGCCATTTACTTTTTACCCTTGAGCAATATTCAAAAGTTGGTTAAGAATGTGAAAATTCAAATTTGGGACCAAATGCTAATGCAATCAGATATCATAGATGTTTTACCCTTTAAATATTCTTTAATAACTGGTTAAGAATGTAAAATGTTTATCAAAAGATATGTAGTAGGACAATATTGTTGTCTCATACTGAAACAATGCCAAAGAAGTCATTTTATTTGTTCAACTCCTCAATGATTAATATTTCTCTATTAACTTTTCAATTTTCAATAGGTAATTATGTTTTGGCACTTATTTAAAATTGTTCGATGGCTACTAATTTGTGGTTGGGTTGTTTGAACCCTAATGTTCATCATTCAAATAGCCAGCCCTGAAGAAGATAAACAAAAATTTAGGAAAGTTTAAAACCTAATTTGTAATTCACCATCATCTCACATCAACACTTCCGAGCATCGTTGACCTAATTGTTGCTTGTTGCCACCATTGCCACCAATTTCTCTACACCCCTCGCTAACTCTGTTGCCTATGTCCGCCATAAAAGATGAATGTTGTCGACCTCACACATGTTCCTCGCAGATATGGAATCACTTTCCCATCACTGCCTTTGTCACTTGTTATTGTCACCGACTCTCCACATGTTGATGCCACCAAGCATTGTGTGTGTTTTTTTTGAATCTTCCACCACGCAGTCCTTGTGACATTGTAGCTGTTGTTATTGCTGGTGAGGTTGGGTTTGAGTGAGGTTTTGATGGCAGGTTTGGTAAATTTGAAAGTATATGAAACTTAATATTCTATTTTCATTACTAAAGTTAACCAGGAGGGCCAAAATATAATTTCGCATTCAAAATTAGGGCCTCTGGAAGACGTAGAATAGCCAGAAATGTTGAGCCATACCCCTTTTTTCTGAAAATTAGCTGTGCCTTTTTTGATTGCTTCTGAATGCAGATCACCTGTTTGATACTTGAGTTTTCCTTTAAGTATCATTCTTATTCTATGTATTGTCTTATGAAAGTTGTTTGAATCTTTTTTGTAATAACATAGATTAACTTTTTTGCCTCCTGACTCTGCCAAAAACAGTCGTGGATGGAAAAAATCAAATGGAAAAAATCAAATGATTGAAGTTTTTACGAGGAACTCTTTTTGTTGATCAATTATGCTATCTGTTTAATGAATTAATCATATCTGATCTCTCCTATGTTATTGCATGCTTCAAGTTTCCTTTCTTATGGTCTCACCTTTTCTTGTTATTTCAGCTACTTTCAGAAATTTTGATGAAACTGTAACATGTTCCCTCATTATGAAATTGAAGTCCTTATCCAGGTAGTGTTTGATGCATTAAGGAAATTTGATGGGAAGGATTTCAGGCAGTTGCTTCCAGGGGAGTATATTCAAATGGCTGGTCGTGCAGGTAGAAGAGGCCTTGATGACATTGGTACAGTTATGGTTATGTGTCGAGATGATATTCCGGAGGAGAGTGATCTGAAGCATGTCATGGTTGGAAAGCCAACTAGGCTTGAATCTCAGTTTCGTTTGACTTATACCATGATTCTTCATCTCCTTCGTGTTGAAGAACTAAAGGTCCGTGATTAAAAGGTTTTTGGATTATGACTTATGAGTACTAGTTTATCAGATTGGCATGAGTTGTTGAAGCAAGTGAATGATTAAGTATCATGCCTCAATATTAAAATCCTTTTACTGCAATCTTGAAAAATTGTGTTTTCCTTTAGTTGCTACTTTTAGGCCTTGTTTGGTTGGTACTTAAAAAGGCACCAAATTTCTCTAAAAATATTTCAATAAATATTTTATATTTATTTAACATCATATATAAATTTAAATATTAAAGCTCAACTTTATTTTACATTTTATACAGATTTCAACTTTAAAAATTATTATTTCACATCCTACACATGCTTCAATAAAAAAAATAACTTTATTTCACATCCAACACAATCTTCAATAATAAAATAATTTTGTTTTACATCATAATATTAAAATAATTTTCTTTCTCTTTCTATCTCTAAAAATTTAAACTTTCTAAAAAGATACTTCAACTAAATGAGGCCTTATTAAGGTGTTCCCTAGAGAACTTTGAGCTTGTAAGATTAGGTTGTGATCTTATGATGCTATCATATATCCAGGATTCCAGATTCTTCGGGCTGAATCTGCTACTAAGAAATAATCTTGCAAGGGAACCTTTCTAAAGGGAGTTCTATCAGTTGCATGTTTTAAAGCATGATTATTGTCTAGATGGGTGCCAATCGTGTTACTTGGTCTTGATAGCTGCTAGGCGCTTAGTTGCCAAATAACTGGTTGGTTGTTGGTTGAAACTGTCTTACAAACACACAAAAACAGAGACAAATGCTAGATCAACCATGAACATGGACACTTTTACCATTCCCGTACATGTTGCATCTTTTTTGCTTTCGTTACACTTTGATTTAGCTTGCATTATCTGAAGGATCATGGAGCTTAACAACATTAAGGAGATAAAAAATCTCAATAAGATTGAAGATGTGAAATTCCTAAGGCCCTGTTTGGCGCGAAGACCAAAACTGATTTTAAAAAATTTATTTACTATTATTATTATTTTTTAAATTAGTACTATTTTGGACCTGTTTTGGTCCTGTTTTGGTCTTCGCGCCAAACAAGGTCTAAAGAATCATTGTTGGTGAGGATACCAGATGGTGAATGACCAATTCATTTGAAGCGAATGAATAAAATATTCATTCGAAGCGAATGGCCAATGTTCTTGATATTGTTGTAGATCCTCCAATACTAATAAATAGGGCTGTTATTGATCCGATTTCGAGCCGAGCCAATACTGGCTCGAAACTGGATCGATCACATTTCAATCAACTTGAAATCGGCTTGAAGTCGATTGGGTTTGACTTCGAGCCGATTTCAATTCATTTTCGAAAATGAATCGAATCTCTTTTTTTTTTTGAGCCTATCTCAAGCCGGGTAAGCTCGATTCGATCCGGCTTGAGATCGGCTTGGTTTATAATATATATATATTATATAATATATATTATATTTAATATATATTATATACATTTGTTATATATAAATGTGTGTGTATTATAATATAAAATGTATTTTAATTCGAGTTGATTTCGAGCTGGATTGAGCCGAGCTCACCTCGACTCAAAATCGGATCGAAATCATTATTGAGCCGAATTTTTTGCTCGTTAGTCAGCTCGTTTAGATCAGCTCGATTTCGATCTGATCTAAAATCGATTCAATTTTCGATCGATTTTCGATCTTCGATCCATATTAACACCCTTACTCATTAACCAAGCATACCCTCCAGAAAACACAAAAAATGAGGAAAAAGACCCAATTTTGAAGTTTGGTTTGTTTTGTGGATATGGGAGTCAAATGCAACTTCAAATAATTCGGGGTTGAGCATTTAGTCAATGCAGAATTACTTGGTTGCTATGTTGTTCGTCCAACCATATACTTTTCATGGATCTGCTTGTGCGAGTTCCTTGCGTGGTAGATTATGTTCCTTTTATTTCACTGGCTCAAATGTTCATCTCCAGCTTCCTTCCAATGTGGTTCTACTTTTACAACGTATTTTTGAAATTTGACTTGTGTGATTTTAGGTAGAGGACATGCTGAAAAGAAGCTTTGCTGAATTCCATGCCCAAAAGAACCTACCTGAAAAGGAAAAGCTGCTGCTTCTGAAATTATCCCAAACAACCAAAACTATTGAGTAAGTCCAATTCAAATGTATTATTATCTTGCTTTTTTGTCTTTTTTTTAATCTAAATTTATTTGATTTTTATCCAATATTTTATTTATCTGAATCGCCTTTACATATCTGCCATGAATAAAATTATTGTTATTAGGAAATAGGACCTTATTACGTTGACCTGTGATTCATCTCTTGTTCGTTAAGTGATTATCAGTATGCAGCTCTAATGATAATCATTTAGCTCACTTTTGTTTGCCTTCAAGCTCCTCTTATCGTGTACTAGTCTTTTGTATCAAAAATACTTCTATTTTTTGATGTTTAATATTAATATATATGGTGTATAGTTGATAAGGTGATTATCCTAAGATAATTTGCAGTTGGTTACTACAGATTTAACATTGTAGCAAAGCTAGAGATCTCAAGCTCTAGCCTTGGAGGTCCTCAACTATTTGTATCATAAGGTTAAGTACAAGAATTTATGTTGTATGCACACTAAAAAGTCAAATGAGCTTCTGTGTGTGTGTGTGTGTTGTGAGGGGCAGTGGGGTTGTTAAAATATAAAATTATATTTGGCTATACTTGCAAGCTTAGGTTTTTAGTTCTGTTGGTTACTAGAGATTTAACAAGATTATTTTCCATTTTATTTGTGCAGTAATTTCAATTTATTATGCCTATTTATGATATTTGGCTTTGGCATTAGGCATAATGGAGGCATTAAGAAGCTCCTACCAATTTATGTTTTTACCAATTATTGCCATTCAAAATGTGATTGTCGCCCTCACATTTAAGGCTGAAAATGTTCGACAGTTGACGTGGCCTTAGAGGGAGCTGAATTAGGTTAATTAAGAACTCTGAGAGTTTTTGAACAATTTTTTGAATTTCCAATTCAGTGAGAAATGAAGCTAAATATATGCTGAGAGTAACTGATAATGTAAATCTTGTTATGGTGGTTCAACATACCATACATACACTGCCTAAATTCCTCTCCGGCGAATTCTCCACTATCGCATATTTGTGAATGGCTTGTGTGCAAGTCAATGCAGTCCCTGCGTGTTCACCAAGTATATTAATATCCCTTCCGAGCAATTAGAAGCTCGTTTGCCACAGTTAGCCTTAGGTTACAGCAAGCTATATAATTTTCTAATTGGGATCAGATCCAATCTATTGCAGCACGATTACAGGTTCTTTCAGTAAAGAACACTATAGATTGCGGGGAAATCGAGTTTGAAAGATCTAAAATGAAAGCATCAATTGGTTATTCAGTTGTAAGCACATGATAAGAGGCTAATTGTGATTTGGTGAGGGTATTATAAATGGAATGTCGTCACAGATTAGCTTCCATAATCTTTATATCACACCAAATGAAAAAAAAAATTGTTTGACATGAAATTGGGACTTGTATTGTACATAAAAATGTTGCACACCTTATACCTAAAGTTGTCACACTAGATGCCATACACCAGGCCAATTGATCTAAAATGCTATGAATTGTCTATAGTTCATTTGTGCGCTCTCAGAAGATGAGGGATTCACAAGTGTATTGGATATATCTGATTTAATCAATGAAACACTCCTTAAGAGACATTGAAAACAAATTTTCGCCCTAAACGGGATTCCTTTAGGACTTTCAGAATGCTGGAGTTCATCAATTTCCTACAGGCACAAGGTTATGTAGTTAATTACTAATCTCCTCATTGGAGGATAAAACTTTTGATTAAGGAGATGTCAACTTAACTAAACACTTGGTACCATTTAGGTGGAGAACGAACGATGGTAGAATCCTTTCAAGATCTCATGGTTCTATTGCCCTGGCTCAACTGGTGGTCCTGATTCATTTTAGTAAGTTAGAAGGCTGCAGAACTATTTGTTAGAGCCATGGGCTCCCTTATTTTGGGACATTCAGGAGGAACACAGAGTTAAGCCTCGAGCATGTCTCTTTCGACCAACTCAGTTAACTCAAACTTCCTTTATTGGCTTTGGCATGTTATATAATCGTGGTTTCCTGCTTGTGACCATTAGGCATCTCTATACCTGGCTCTTTACGTTTATGTGATAATGTATCTAAGGGCATAATAGCTTGCTATGAAGGAGTAGACGTCACAACGTTGATGAAGACCTTGAATTGAAGTCAGTAATATTATGAGGCTTAGACTTCGTGGGAGATTTGAGACAGCATAACATGGTCATTAAAGCTGGCTATTTTGAATTTGAGTGATGACAACATACTCAGAGGTAAGAAAGCCCATTGTCGAAATTTGAGAGTGCTGATGACATATTCAAAAACATAGAATCTTATCTGCCGGGTATTAAGATTGTGGCATCGTTGTGTGGGTATAGAAGCCTACTTCCTGGTGATTCAGATCACACTGATGTTTCTAGGGCATAAAAGCCTATTCTTGAAGTTAGAGATTACTAGTGACATATTCTCTGGCATAAGAACTTGTTGGTATGGAATTTGAGTTGTGACAATAAAGCGAGAGCATAAGAGTCTGCAACTCAAAGAGTTGAGTTGGACTAAGCCATTGGAGTAGAAGGAGAAGGGGTGTCATTGCTGTCGCCATCGTTGTTGGAGAAGGGAGTGCTGCTGCTTGCTGTCTCGTCCTCGCCATCTATTGTCGTTGACTGAGAAGAAAGGGGAGGAAGGAAAGATTAGGAGAAGGATAGAGCTCACCTCTCTTTTCTTTCGTTTGTCTCCGCGATGTTGCAACGGGAAAATGAGACCTCAACCATAGCCATCACATGGATTTGCATCATAAAAACTCACATTTTTTTCTGTTTTCATCTAAGTCCTTTTAAAATTAAATGTAATCCTTCCTGTTCAATTGTGATCATTTTGAGTCAAGCTTAGGTAAATTGAACCCAATTAATTCAGTTCTACCAACCAGGATTAGTTTCTAACTTAATTCGATGGTCTAATTTTACTAAATCACACCTATTTGGCTTGACGGATTGTTAATGAATCATCAAATTATCTAGTAACCAAACAAACTCTGATTTTAAAATTTGTTGAAGACTTTTGGGGATCTTGGTTGGATGGTCCTAGTTTCTAAATTGAGCTGCATTATCAACTCAAGTTCCAAATTAATCCAAATTTTAAAGTACCATTATCCTTAAGTTTTCGCCATTACAGGGTATTTTTGGTGATTTTACTTAGAATTTTTTGTATTTTGCCAAATTAACGAACATAAATAATTCAAGTAATTGGCAATTTTGAATTAAAATTGGGGATTAAATTAATCCATTAGTAATCAATGTCACCAATATATTTTGGTAATTTTGTTGATTTTTTTCAATTTCTTGGAAATTCCATGATTTTAGTTCAGTTAGAGGGCTTGAATAATTCGGTTCCAGCCAATTTTGTCAAGTTTGACTTTGATTGAGCTTCTTCAATTGTCGACCCTCAAATTTAAAAAGGAAGAGGTCGACATTACTATACTTGATGTAGCTTAGAATTGGCATGCTATATATCTTATGTTTACGTCACTATTAGTTTCAAGCTGAATCAAATTCATTGTGAGTAACAAGAAAATTGAGTTGATTTTGAATCTACTGAATGTCGAGCAATTATGGATTACGAGTTTCCAAGAGAACAGCAATCTTTTTACCTTGCTATAGCTGCCAGCCCTAACTTCCAAAAAAGGGTTTATTTAGTTAGCAAAAATCAGATGATCTAATAACGTACAAAAGCAAGGTACATAGATTTTATACAGAAGACTTAATCAGAAAGGAAGAATCAGGTGAAACTAATGATCTTTGTTAGTCATCATTATTGTAGCATTGACATCTAATATTTCTGTTTCTTTAAGAACTTTTTCGTTACATTTGGCTATGTGTAACTAATTAGCTAAATTGCCCTCAATGCACAAATGAAACTTATTTAGAATCTCCAAAACGCTAGTACTTAAAGTTTCATAACATGAACAGTTGGCTTGGAATAAACTTGCAGTACATTAGTGATGCCAGGGTGCAACTTGATGGATTGTAACTTGTGAGCTGAAATTGAACTTTCTGGTTTATATGGCAAGTTTGGTTGTACTTGATGGTCAGGACTTTATGCTTGTTTGAATTTTATTTGGAACCCAAAACACCACTACTTAGCTTTGATATCATGAAGCATTGAGAAGGAATAAATTTGGAGTACATTGACAATGCCAATGCCAAGGTGCAACCTGATGGATTGTAAGATTGAATCTATTTGTTTTATAGGTGTAGGTATGGTCAATTTATGATCAGGACTTTATGCTTGCTGTAAGGTAGGATGTGGCCATTGAAGTTATGATCACTTTGCTATAAGATGGCTTAGTGATGTTTGATACAACACTTAATAGCTTTGTTGGGATATGACGTGCAATCTGATACTGAATAAACTCAATAGATATAAGCTAGTGATACTTGGAATACATTCTGAATTGTTCACAGTATAAACAGGCGCTCTCTTCAGTCACTCAAAAGACAATCCTGTAGACCTAATTTCCCTAATGACAACTTTGGCACAATGCTAAAGCCTAGCATCACCTGCTTGTATCCAACCTTCTATGAGGAGATTGGTTGGTTAAGGTTCAGCAAATATACTGAGATGTGAAAGAACAGACAAGATGGATAAATGCCCTTAAGCAGCAAGATTTCAACTTGATATTCTATTTGGTTCCTCCTCTTATAGTGTCAACACAGATAAAGAAGGACCCAAAATCTTTGGCTATGAAACGTGAAAACCACTTAGTATAATTGACTTTTACTGGACATCTAGACTTGACATTGTCTTTGCAGTTGTTGTTTGCTTGTACATGCAAAATCGATAACAAAATCATTGAGAGGCTGCTTTGAGAATTCTCAAATATATTAAAAGGTCTACTGGAAAGGATTAGTATTTAGGAATATTGAGAATTTTGATAGTTTTTGTATATTTTGATCCAAACATTACTGGCCTAGTTGATGATAGGAGATCCACATTCGGTTTTGTATTTTTGTGGGAGAAAATCTGATTATTTGGAAGAGCAAGACAGAGAATGTGGTTGCAAAGTCTAGGGTATCGAGCCATAGCTCATACACCTTGTGAAATGATTTGTTAATCCTTGGAGAATTTGGAGTTTCTGATGAATAGCCTTTGGCAATGTATTGTATCAATAAGACAGCAATTTAGATTACTAGCAAGCTGGTATTTTATGCGATGATTAAACTTATTTAAGTGGATTGTCACTACAAGGAATGCTATTACATTAAATCAATTAGTCTGTCTGTATGTTTCTTTTAATGGGTAGATAGTGCAAATAGTTTCTCCAAGTTTCTTGGTCCATCTCGTTTTTTTGTTTTTTGTTTTTTGTAACAAGCTAGACTTATTTCTATGCTCTGCTCTAGATGACGGGAGGGTGTGTTACATAGGAAGTGTTATTATTTATGTTTGGATTAAGTCTCTTTTATCAATGAAACTTACCTTCTCACATTGTATAAATGCTTGATGATTGCAGTATTTATCCTTAGAATTGTATCATATGTATTTACAAGTTGAAGTTCTTATTTTATAAAAAAAATGTGGCATTAGCTGGACTCAAAACTTGATTTTTACGTAATCATGTCAAGTGAAAAATCAAACGAGCTCAAGAGGAAGCTGGGTTGGGGCCCAATGGTGAAGTGCATTGGAACGCTTGTACTAGAGAAGTACATAAACCAAGGGAATATTCATATCTAAAGTAATGAAAGTTAGTTTTAATAAATTTTAATAGATGTTTTTTTATCTTTATTTTTGTAGAAAAAAAATTTTGGGTTATGTTCTTCAAACTTAGAAATTACTTGATTCAGTTTCGAGTTGTATCGTAGTTTGGGTGAGTTTCAAGTTTCAGTTATTTTTATCAACCCTAGTTGTGATTATGTCATCAACAGCCTAGTAAATATCTCAGTTACATTCTAGCTTACACTTCCTATGTATGATTAGTTATTATGCCACCAACATTGTAGTAAATATCTCAGTTACATTTTTGCTGACACTTCCTATGTTTGGTTAGTTATTTTGACATAGAGTATAACTGGCTGTAGCATAGGTTTCAATTTGTTTTGTATAAACCAGTTTTGATTCTCTCTTTGCCTAACTCTCCTTCATAACATGCTAATATGAAGAACTGTTTAAACCAAAAGAAATGGAAAAGTGAACAGGTTCACTTTTGGTTTACCAGTATTGATGTTCTCAGGTAGATGTCAACTGATGTCCTTGAGGTACGAACGGTAGGATCATGCATTCTTATCTTAAGGTTTTGAAATGTTGCTTGTCTTGAACACAAATTTCAAATGTAGCTGCCTAAATTTTAATTAATAGTAGTTTGTTTTCTATCTTTGCTTTCCAATTTTTTATGTACAATTATTTGTTTTCATCTTCTAAAATTAAATGTTCCTGTTGCTTTTAGCACCACAACAGTGTCTATATGTTTCATAGATTTATATTGTGAAGTTTTGGTACACTTCTTGTGTTGGAACATTCTACATATCAAACGCTTATCTATGGCCACTGTTTAAAAATTAGATGCATCAAGGGTGAACCTGCTATTGAGGAATATTTTAAGATGGCTACACAAGCTGAAGAACTGGAGGATCGTATAAAGGAGGCAGCGATGCAATCTCATTCTGCACAGCAGTTTCTTTCTCTTGGTAGAGTGGTGGTCATTAAAGCACCATCTGTAAGCTTTTTTTCTACTTTTTCTTTCACTTATAATCCATTGCTTACATTGATGGTGCTGAGATATATTTACGGTCTTTGATAGAGTTTATGACAGTCCAAGAGCTCATTTTGTACATTCTAAAGTTATATGATCGTTAATTCTTAAGTGATATAAGAATGCTGATGAGGATTTCATAGTAATTATGCAATAATTACATGGTCCTTTATGTAGTTGTATTGAACCCTAATGTCTCTAATATAAATAAGGGTAGTGAGCGCTACCAGTGGATAGAGGAAAAATTCCCTCAATCTTACAATTGCGTTAAATTAGGATTATTGTGCAGGAGACCCAGAAGTCAAGGGACTAGTGGAAAAAAATGGAAAATTGGCAAAAAAGTAACAGGTAGGTTAAAGATGAAATTAGGTCATAGATGTCATGGGTTCTAATTGTGACTGGAAGATGACCTTAAGCATGTATGGACAGCATATTTACCCCAGTGCAAAAATAAGAGCAACAAAAAAAAGTAAAGGAATCTCCTATAGAATAAATACAAATTTGGTAAGTGAAATCCCATCATTCAGTCTAATACATCTTAGATTTAAACCACCTTTAAAAGGGTTCTATGAGTCAACCATGGTAAGTGTTATATCCGATAGTCCTAACTTTTGTGAATTTCTTTACAACAAAAGAAGCAAAAGCAAAATAGATGCATAATATAGAAATAAGGAGTTCTATAGATGGGTTTGGATTGACATGCTAATTCAATGTTGTAATGGTTTAAAGCCTCTTAGTTCTATGGTCTTTTTTTTATTGGTTCTATGTGCTAATAATTGTATGTACCATGATATTGTATAAGTGCATGTACCCCTTCGTACAGCCATACTAATAGTTGTATGTTTCTTATTATTACAACTACATATGTACCATGATATTGTAGAATTGCATGTGAATGCATGTAAATTTTGAATTATTCTTTCCTGTTTTTGATCATGGAGCTTACAAATAGAAAAAGGTGATCATTATGTCCTTATTGCATCTTTGTAATATGAGACTATTTAGCATGAATTCTTGTTGCGCCCTTTTTTCAATAGGGGGATTTACATCTATTAAAGAAAGGACTTGTTGCTCATTTTTTGTTTGTCACATTTAAATCCTCATACCTGAATGCATTTCTATGTTTTTGCTCCTCTGATAAACATTGTTGGTTGTCACATTATGGTCAGCCAGTTGGGTTTGTCTCAATCATGGATTTTTTATTAATATTTGGGCATACATAAAAAAGGACCCAAAAAGATAAGGAAATCATTACTAATCTTCTTTTGCAACTTCAGCACACTTTCCTCCACTATTGATGTTATTTCCTGCTACTACCACTCCACCATGCAATCGTTAACGCCATTGCCACTCCAATTACCTCTGCTGCTACTACCACTGATGTTGCTCTTGTGTTGTTGATGCTACCTCTTCCTATCGCTGCCACAATTGCCATCAACACTACTCATTGCTCATGTCTACACCTAGTTGGCTAACCTAGTGTTGCTCTCACCGATGCTTTTGTCATCACATTTACTACTAATGCTGCACTACTTTTGAGTTGTGCAAATCTTGGGGAGCAATTCGTTAAGAGTAGCATGGTGGTGTCGGCGAGCAAGTGATGTTGGCGCTCTTGGGGAGTCGGAGGTCTTAACGACTTCCCAATGGCGAATACAGTATATGTGTTTTGCTTCTCCATGTCACAATATTTCCTCCAAGAACATACAATACCAAGTTCATCTTCAGTCAATTACCGATCCAACATTGTCAACGTCTATATGTGCCTTAAGTACTAACCATGTGTTCTTTTGAACAAAATCTTTCTTGGGCCCCTTTAAGATGCTGCGACACTTGGTTGACTATGTATAAATAAATTTTTTATACTGTCAACTAACTAGTCATCCAACAACACAAGCTATATTAGACCTAGTTTGGGAGATAATCAATGAGTCTTCCCATTTGGTGTTTATTCATTTCTCTATACACAGCCATATCCTCTACCTTCTCGAGTTTATGATTAGGTTCTATTTTTGTGCTTGTCGTCTTTCCTATTTGGTTGAGATCTGTGACATAATTCTATTGTGAGAAAATTTCCTCCCCTGGAGTGTTCAACTTCATTCCCTATGAAGTATTTCAACCTTCACAATTCTGTAATCTCAAATCCATTGGTCAAGCATTGTTTCAAAGACTCTCCTTTATATCATTCCCAGTCATGATAATTTCATCCACATATTTGAAGGATTGCAATACCTCTGAATTTGAATGCTTAACAAAGGTTGATCTCCCTGATTTTGTCTATATCTCATATTTCATTCATTTCTTTGGCAAATTGTTTAAACCAAACTCTTGGAGATTTTTTAAGCCCATACATGGCTTTCTTAATCTTCTTTTCTTGTTTAATGTCTAGGTTGCGTCCGATTCCCGTTGAGATTTTCATGCATATGGTTCTACCCACAATATCACAATTTTCCCCAGTTCATTTAACAATTATGGTGGTGTGGCTTCAAACCCTGGTCCTCGGTTACCTATGCAAGCTCACTGCCTCTGAGCTAGGGGAAGCACCACTTCTTCATGGCCTTCATGTAAGAAGGCATTTTTAACAACTAACTTTTGCAAATTCGAGTTAAAGTTGGCTGCCAATAATAACATAATTCTAACAATCAATGTTCATCTTGGCTATTGGGGAAAATGTCCCTTGACAATCTACGCATAAGCCTGAAGCCACCGGTCTTTCTCTACCTCTCGACAGACCCATATGATGTATACTTAACAGTATAAACCCACTTGAGATACCACAGGTTTCTTGGAGTTTGGTAAGTTCACCAATTCTTTAGTGTTATTGTTCTCTAAGGCCTCCATTTCTGCATTCATTTCTTGTTTCCAATTTTCATTGGATAATGTCTCAGTTAAGTTTATGGAATGGGAATACTATTTATGCTGCATGGAAACTCCTATGGGTATTGTAAAGTGGGTGCTGACTCAGTTTTTGTAGATGAATTAAGAATTATTATCTCATTTGTTACCTCATTTTAATGATTTGGACTGGATTCTTGGAGCTGTGCAAGTTCAAGAATCAAAGCTTTCCTTTGGAATGCACTTGGTGAGCCATCCTAACATTAGGCCCATTTGGTTTGCAGGAAAAAAAAGTTATGGCTAAAATAGCCATAGTAAAAAACTTAAATTTATTTAAAAAAAAATAAAAATTATTTTATATCTCATCCTATACAAATTTTAATATTGAACAATTATTTTATTTCATATTCAACACAATTCTCAATAAACCAATCAACTTTGTTTTATATTCAATATAATTTTTAATATAACTCACTTTATTTTACATCACATACGTTTTTCGAAAAACACCAAAAAAATCCGACTAAACATCTTTTTTATCCTCCAACGAACAGGACCTAAGAGTAATTATGGGCTTACTATAAGGTCATAAAAGTTCATACATGTGCTTAGATGACTTGGGTGTTGACTAAGGTGACAAAGGCACTAGCATGAAGGGTACAACCTGACTCAGTTTGTTGGTGTGGCAAAGGATGGTCTATGGGAAAGAAACCCTTGTCTTCTATGATTTACTACTCCTTTTCAAGATTAGTGTAACATCCCAAAATTTGATTGGAGGTTTAAAAATTAAAATTGATTTGGACTGAAAATGAAGGATTTTGGACATGAAAATAATATTTTGGACTTATTTATAAGAGAATGAAAATAGGGGGACTAAATTGCAATTTTCCATTAAATGGGATAAGCATGCGCTGTACCGCCTTTCCCATGCTTTTCCGTGTGTCGCCCGTTGCTGCCCGTGTTTTCTCTTTGTTCCTCTTGGTTTTCTCTCTATCGTTCGCGCCTCTGTCCGCGTTTGCCCGTTCCTCCGAGTCCAAAGAAGCAGCGTCTGCAACTGCCTCAAGCTCCAGCAACAGGAGAAGGAGAAGAAGGAGAAGAAGAAGAAGAAGAGGAAGGAAAAAGAGGAAAGCTAGAGAGGATTTTCAAGCTTTGTTTAATGATTAATCGGTAGGTAATTCTTTTCCTAAAGTTGATGTTGAATTATAATTAAGTGTGAATATGATTTATGTTTCGAGAATATGAAATTATGTTATTATGCTATGTATGCTGTTAATTGAATAAGAGAATGAGTGTGATATGCTTGTCTGTGAGATGATGTGGTACTGATGAATTTTTATATACCAAGAACCGACGAGAGCGGAAAGTTTCCTATATATATGTTATTTCGACTAGAGCGGGGAGTGTACGTCGGGTGATGTCCTAAAGTGGAATCTCCGATACAAGGTGCGGCTCCTGTCAAGGCTTCTAGGATAATAAGCTGTAGGAATTTTTGCCAGGCTTCTAGGTGAAAGAGTATGAAAATAATAGATCCACTGCTAAACAGAATAATATTATGTTATGACAAAATAAAGTGAGTTCAATGATAAGATAAATTTTGATGATAATTTGAATGTAAGGCATGTTGTGCAAATTTATTTATGATGATAATTATTTATTTATCTACAAGAATATCAAGAGCTTGATAATATGTATATAAAGCATGTTTGAGTTGTTTATCAAGTTTAAAGGCAAAATGTGATTTGTGGACTTGGAACAACTAAATACGATTATAAAGATGTTTTAAAGATCGACAATGAATTAAAAAGGGTTTCTTGTCGCATTTATGTCTCTGCCTATGCTCGAGCCATGCCATGTGATTTGGTGACCTGCTAAATGTTGGGGATAGTTGCCAAGATGTGTAAACAACCTACCACTACAAGGGATGGTTGTATATGTTATGTGGCACTCCTCCATATGTGGGGTATAGGAGTTGCCAAGGATCCTATGTATATGTGATGAAAAAGAGGCAGTTGAGACATAATCCAAAAAACGGGAGCCCAAAAGATAAAAGTATAAAGAATAATAAGGATTTGCAGTGTATTGTTACTATTGCATGATTTCACTTGTATCATTTTATTATGATATCTGAGCATGTTTTGAATAATCTTGTTTTATATTGGATATTGTTTTACCTACTGAGTTTGTATTAACGGACTCCTGTCATTTTTGGTGGTAACTATGACAGAAGAAGGATCACGGGACATGGTGTGAGGTATCACAGGTTGCGGTAGAAAATGTGGACGTTTAAATGATATGAGATTAAAGTTTAAGTTTTGACGCCTCGGTTGCTGGTGGCTGGGGCCGGTGTAAAGGGCGGTCAGGTACCGGCATCCGGGACGTCACAATTAGAGTAGCAAAAATAAGGTTCGTTCTCGTTAAAAGTGGCATCGACAAAGAAAGAATTTCTTAGATGGTGGATTATAGCACTCAAATCCCTTGTGAGTTAAAGAATATCCTACAAATTGATATTTGACGGTTCATGAATCTAGTTATCCTCTATTTTTGACTAGAGACGTGGACAAAGGGCACATGTAGATGATTTTTTTGGGAGTGACATGATTTGCATTACTAGGGTTAGGATAAAATCTTGAGCATGTCCATATGACTTTTGAACCTCACGACTTCAGAATGTAGGCAGCATGTGACGTGATAAATTAGAACCAAAGACCTACAAAAAAAACAAATAGGTGAGCCATAAAGCTCATATACTTCACGGATTTGTACCATATCCGTTATGGATATTGATACATATCTAATATGCCGGGTGATGTGTCGAAGTGGTTCGATGAGTCCACAATACTGATTCAATCTGATATGGCCAGTCAAGGAAAAAAAATTAGTCAGACCGGACTAGGGTTTGCGCGATAGCCCAAGCCAGAAATTGAAAGGTGGGGTCATTATGTACATAACCATTGAAATATCAAAGCAGAAAGACAACACCTTTTTCGCACAACATTGTCATCATAGCTCTAGTTCTAGTAGTTGCCCATCAGACACCCATTAAGAGGAGATTTGCTTTGCCCTACTTTCAACAATCGTGATGGCTCATGGATAATCCATTCCTTTTAAATTTATGAGGTTCATACTTGACAAAATAATCCTTGGCGTTAATGACAAACTTTTTGATTTTAACCCTAAATTGATTTTGTACTATTGCATAAAAATTTGGAAGAACTACAGTGTCATCGGATTTGTGTTTGAGTAAAAATCCTAAGAGACTCTAGTGCAATCCTCAATATATCATACAAAACACCTTGTTCTTGAAACTTTTTTTTATATTATTGACTTGAGATTGCTCTTGAAACATTAGGAACATTGGATGGGCCCAAAATTGCTATGGGTTAAATGAAAAAGAACTTAACTGCTGTTACTAATTAAAAAGGTTATACACTTCAGTTTGCTAAGTCACACACTTCAAAATGAAACTTTCTAACATCAAGCCCCTTGAGCATGGAATGAATCTTACTTTTAGGTGTATGAAATAAAAGATGATAAAGCCTACGATGATGAAGCTAGACCTTTTCTTTATTGGGTTGATGATGTTCTGAAAAGAAAGCCAAGGGTGATGCGGGTGATTTGCTCGTAATGGCATTCAGGTAGCTAGGTGTCTCCAGGTTTATGAAGCACGGACACGACACAAGGACATGGGGACATGATATAACATGATACGGCGATATGACGATTTCCCAAAGCATAGGACATAGACACGGTATGATACGTCAAATACAATAATAAAGTTAATAGTTCATACTTAAAAATACCTAAAACATACTATAAATTTAAATTTTTAAGTATAAGTAATTTGTGAGTGGCATTGAAGCCTTATAAGATCAAGATGAGAACTTAAGAACAGACGTTGTCGGTATTGAAAAGATTTAGAATGTAAATTTAGATATGAGAAAATATAATTTTTCTTGCCATCAAATCACAGTAAGCATGATAATAAGAGGAAGTAAGAGCTCTTAGTTTTGAAGATGAGAAATGGATAAAGGTGAGCTAGAGTTTCAAATTTTTTGTGATTTATTTCGTAATGCTCGAGAGTTGTAATGGAGGAAGAAATTTGATTTAACCTAGTTAGCTTAGAGTTTTGATCTATATTAGGTAAAATTTAAATAATAAAAAAAATTTAAATATTAGTAACAAGTATAAAGAGGAGGTAGATATATTCATAAGTTTTATTAAAAAATATAATATTAATAAATAAATTTAATATTAATATTAAATTTATTTAATTCTATTTTATGTGTCCTAGAAGTGTCCTGTGCCTCAAAAGTGTCCCAAAATGTCCCCGTGTATCCAAGAAGTATCCTTTAGTTTTTTTTAATATTATTTTATTAAGACACACCACGTGGTGTGTCCAACACGGTGCCTTGCGTGTCCTCGCATGTCCCCACTTATCTGTGTGTCCGACGCAAGCACAATATGATTTTTTGAAGTGTCCATGTTTCATAGCTTGAGATAGTACAACTCATCCCTTTCTCTAACACATTCAATCGTCTTTCTCATACATAACAAGTGGAGTAAAAAATCACATTGCAACATGAAGTATTTTTTGTATAGTAATGAGATTGGTGGACAGTTTTGAAATGAAACACATCTATGAGTAAGACCGAGGGGATAATTTAGCCTTCTCTTCTAGCAGTGGTACTTGATGAAACATGGGGAGTGGTAATTTCTTATTGCTTGGGCAAGTAGTGTATGTATTAGATTTCTATAGCGTGCATCATGAGATCAATTGCTCTTGAATCTGACCCAGAAGTTGATAAATGTCCTATCTGGGACATTTAAACCTATAGAAGTTGGAAACGCACTTGAATGCGACAATGGGCATGTATTTCATAGTTTCTCAAGTGATTCTAGTAGAGCTCTGACTTCTCAGTCACAGTCGAGTTGATTCCTACTTCTGAAGTTTTTGCTTCATCTGGTTGTACAATCAATAAGTGTGTTTTTTCCTTGTTCTTTTGTTGTTCTTCTCTGTAACCCCCCTTGTCTCCTTGCTAGATGTAGAGGGCGTTCCATGGACTTTCCAACACTTCTTTTGACTGTCTTGTCTTCTTGCAATAGGTACGCTATAGATTTTCTCGATTAAAGGCTATTGAAGGATCTTTCCTTCCATTTTCCGGTGTGGATGGTTGGAAAAAATTATTGTACCTAACTACCTTAGCTTTTTTGTGGCCAGACCCAACTTGCCATATGACGCGTGACATGTGCCATACTAATAGGGTGGGGTAAACATTGTTTCCCCCTTTTTTTAAAGTAGGTATAGATAAAAAATTTGTAGGTAAAACAAATTGTAGGTATAACCAAGAAGATGATTTCTAATTTTTTTTTCTTTAACTTTTTATTGTATTATTCATGTGTAGCTCCTTCATTTTTATACATATTATTTTATTATACCTTCATTCTTATACATATTATTTTATTATACCTTCATTTTTATACATTATTCTATTGTCAGTACTTTATGTCTTATTGTTCATACCTAGTACTTCCTTGCCTATGCCCACTTTATTTTTTATTTCTGCTATTATGTTATTCATATCTAGCTTATACCTACCAATTTTTTGCTTATACATATTATTTTTTAATGTATATCTACCTTTAAAAAAATGAGGGAAACACATTTACCCTACTCTGTTGGTGCAGAGCCTGCGCCGCATGGCACATTGGGTCTGTCCACTAGAAAGCTGAGGTGGTTAGATTGTCAAACCCAATAATTTCTTTATGGGTCCTATCCTTGTTTTTTATTGTTATTGTTTTGGCCATCATAATCGAGCCATCTAATGACTAGGTTGAAACATGACTCCTCTGTTGCTCTCCTTTGCTCAAACTATGGGGATAGTTTCATTCAAGGATAGGAATTCTTTGCTAAGTAGTTGGACCCTCACTTGCTCGAATTCCATATGTAGATCTGCAAGAAAGTCATTCACTTGTTCCTTTTCAGTATAGTCTTTTAAGGATTACTTCATCAAGAGACTTTATTTATGTGCACCAATATTGATCAAGCTCCTGTCATAGATTCAACACGTTGGCATATTTTCTGACAGTTCCCCCATTTTGTTGTCCCAATCTGGATCTTTATCTCAGATTCTTGGGCTGCATCCAATGCCTTCTAATAGGTCTGTTGAATAGTCTCCCATATATCCTTTGCACTAGTCACTAACATCCACATATTACTTTCTCTCTAGTGTCATCAATTTCCACCATCAAGCCATGAGTACATGATCTTCGTCACCGGCATCAATGAGAGGTCCTCTTTTTGGCTCGATTCTTAGAACATGACTTAGTCTACCTTTTCCCTTTTAGATAGCGCGATATAGTTGTGATCTCTTCCAAGAGTAATTTTCATAGCAGATACCACTGAATCAGGGAATCAGTTACATCACACTGTATCAGGGATCAATTTGCCTTAGATCTAGCATTTCCTAAGATAGGGAGGGATCATATTTTTCCACTAGTTGCTGATGAGTAGTCTTGATTTGTAGTTTGGGTGTTGGAAGTCTTAAATCAATTGCTAATTGAAAATGTTGAGTTAAATACATGCTTTGCACTCTAGTGAAGAGTAGCCTAAAACGCACCAATATATTGTTTCTCTCCATGTATTCATGTCTGCATTGATTTTTATGTATACATATGGAAAGGGGTCTTATAAATTGACTTCTACAAGGGGAAAGAACAATGGGATTTCCAATCAAGGATGGTCGTGTGTCTTACAGTGGGAGGAGCTGTGGGCTTATTTTTAAGTTGAGGGAATTATACTGACGTGGTTGTAATTATTAGACTAAACCATAGTGTTTTTTTTTTCATCCAATCATGTTAAAATGTTCGTAGTGCTGTACAGTTTTTTGGCTCGTCAAACTGAAGTATGCAACACAAGTTCTTTTTACATTATTTTTACCAAACATGTTATAGATATTATTAAATGCTTCATTTCTATATGGTACTTTTGTATGAATCGGCAGGATGATGATCACTTAATTGGCTGTATCCTGAAAACGCCATCTACCACATGTAAAAGGTATATTGTCCTAGTTTTGACGACAGATATGGCCTCTTCTTTGCAATCTCCCACAGCTGCCATGAATAAGTTGCAGGAGACGGAAACTAGCAAATTTCCACAGGGTTATTTCATTGCTCCCAAGGGAAAGAGGGGCACGGATGAAGACTATCTAACATCAGTAAGTGCTCGAAAAGGTTCAGGTGTCGTTAACATAAAATTGCCTTACTGTGGTAATGCAGCTGGGTCGAACTATGAAGTCAGAGAAATAGAAAATAAAGAAATTATGGGTATTTGCGCTTGCAAAATAAAGATTGATCAAGTATGGCTTCTTGAGGATCCCAAAACTGTCGCTTACTCAAAAACTGTGCAACAATTGTTGGAACACAAGCCGGCTGGAACTAAATTTCCTCCACTTCTTGATCCTGTGAAAGGTATGACTGTCATTGCCTGCAGAAAAGAAAGGTATTCACTCTAGAAAATACCTCAGAATGTACATAGTTTTTGTTCGATCTGCCTTTTCAATTTGGTTCAGTTCTAATATCTGAAATTTGTCATTGTACCAAAACCAACTTTGGGAACGATATATTACTCTCCTGTGCTCATTCTCTGCCAAAAACCCAAAGAACAGTTGTCCTCTTAAATTATCTAATTCTGGTATGCGTGGTAACTCGTGATCTTTGGAATGTGATCGGACACTTAAATGTGGTAGATTAGAGATTGAAACATATCTCATCGGTTTCAGCCTAAAGTGAACTTAGGGGTTTTGAGTTTGATTGTCCATGGTCTGAGATCAGATGGTGCCATGATCCCTTGGTAAAGTGATTTGAACAATTTGTGGTGCTAGTTTGTGCGTAGGGTTAATCGATCCAGCCAGTCCAATCTATTTATTTCAATTGAGTCGAGTCGAGCATGGATTCATTTGGTCATGGTTAATGGAGTCTGCTCAATTAAGGCAATCGAGTTTAGTTTTTGCCTTTTATTATTTATTTATTTAATTTATTTTTTGTACTACCACGTTTTCTGTTTAAGTTTGTAGTGTGGAGAAGTTCCTTTTTTATTTAGTCCAAAGTTTGTAATCATTTTAACAATTTAATGAATGTAATAGATCTGTTCCATAGTTCATAAAATTGAATTATGGTTGATGGTAATGAATCAATTCGCTTAAATTCCAAAAGGAAAGGGCTTCTTTCTAGGATGAAATTCGCTAAATTCCTATTATTATTTTGTCTTCTTTAGAGCTACCCAAAATCATAATAGATTCAAAATTTCTCTCATCACCATGAAGAAAGGACTTTTTTAAGAAAAGACATTCATGACAAACTCAAGGCATTTCTTCCATGTTCTACAAGTTTCGAGTAAGTCATTACATCTGTTGCATTGGTTGTATTTCTGGAGATCCATCCACTGAATATAAGACATGCAACCAACCCATAAGAGTTCCGTAGAAACTGTATGCTTCCTCTCTTTTGTGACTCCTCTAGTAGGGGCACAAAGCAACTGATTTCCTCCAATTGATGATGATGTTCTTCATGTCCTAATCCTTTGAATCTTGTATACTTTTTGAGAACTCGTTAGTTTTCTTTGTTTAAGGTTGGATTCTTTCTGTTTGTCCAATTCCTTGAATGCTGGAAAAGGGAACCCTAATTTACTTGTTATAGAGCTCTTTGGTTGAAATTAAATTTATGCGCAAATCCTAATTTTCTTGTTCCCCATTTATAGTATCTTAGAAGGTCGGGTTATTCTAATGTTTTAGGTAAATTTTGACTTACCATCAATCTAATTAGTTTTTAGCTTTTGTAATTAGTTTTTTTGTGAGATTTTGATTTCTTGATTGTAACATAATATCTTCTGATTATTTATTGTTATTTCATGGTTTGCCCACTTATGACCTTTAGGCATCCCGTTGTCTAATTTTTAAATTTGTGAGATAATGTATTTAAGGGAATGGTGGCCTACTATCAAGGGGTAAGTGTCACAAGTTTGAGATAAATCTTAGAATGAAGTCAACTATATCTTACAAATTTCATTTGGAGTTTGGGTTTGAAGTCGCTTATGACATTTTCATGTGCATAAAAACTTGTAGTTATCGATTAGGTTTTCTTTTTGAATTTCAAACAATGAAAACCTATCATGATTTTTCAACCAAGCAACATATTCATAGGCACATGATCCCGTTGCTATGGCTGCTTATTGGATTGGTCCATTCCAAAACCGATTTGAAACCAGTCCATTAAGGACCGAACCAGTTCCATTACATGAAACGGGAACCAATGGTTAAATATGTGTGTGTGTGTGTGTATAAAGTGGGGCCTTCTCATGGGGCGTAGCCCATGCGTTGCACCGTGTTGGCGGATTACATTATTTTTTTTAAAGGTAATGTTCAATTGACCGTTCCCCTATGCAATTAATGAGCATCTTCCCATTGGCTGCTTTGAAATTATTACAAAAATCTATAAATACCCTAATAAGCATCCTAAGCGTGAAAAAGTGTTCTTGATGCTTCTTTGTCGAATCTCTGAACTTCATGATGGAAAGCCATTGACAATTCATGGAAGAAATTGCGTCTCGCGATACCGATTTTGAACTTGAAGCTTATGACTTGTTGGTTGAAGACTTATCTGATCTAGTGTATCATCTGGAACAAGAGAATGCGGCTCCTAGAGAAGATGTGCGAGAGGAATTCGGAGGCACTGTTGGCACTTCTACTTAATCTTCGGGCACCAAGTCTCAAGTACGGTTGAAATGCGGCAAAGTATGAGAATATTTTGATGTTATACCTAAACTAAATAATAGAAATAATAGAGTCGAATATATTGTAACATGCAAATTATATAAAAACAATACAAACCCGGAGGAACATGTGGCGGAAAAGGTATGCTCAAAAAGTATTTAGTTCGTCTTCACAAATTTGACACAAACACCTATCAACCAACTATACTTGAGGCTTTGCAGACCCAGTTAAATCCTATGGTCGGTTCTACACCATGGACCTTTCAAAATAATCAATATCAAAGAGGTTTAATACTTTTTGTTGTACAAATTGAGCAACTTTTTAATTTGTGTGAGGATTATAGATATGTGGGTACATGCAACAGTATCGTCAACTTGTATTTTAGAAAATTTTAAGGTATATACTTAAATAGAATGCATGTCGATGTATGAGGAATATATAAATATATTAATAGAATATGTGAAAAATATTAGATACAGAATAAGCATAATCTTTGATATTTAGATGAGTTTTAATAGTAAGAGTTATCGTGTCACTATTTGCCTTTGGATCAGTGATCAATGGGCGATGCAAAATGCATTTTACCTTTAAATTTGCTCAATGAAGCTCATGCTAGTGTAACTACATATAACTATAATTTTAATATTTGTAAGTTTTGTTGTATTGAGGACAAATTTTTTTCTATAGCATTAGATAATATGTCTAATAATAATGTTGTTGTTGGCCATTTATCTCAATTTTTACGACACATTTTGCATGGTTCTCTTTTTCGTATACGTTATGTATGTCATATTATTAATTTTTGTGTATCTTTAATTTTTTTAACACAGCATTTAACAATTATTAAAATTGAACGTATTGCAACGTGGATTCGTAACTCACACATTAGCTGTAAATGGAAACGGATTTGCCAACACTATGGTAAAAGTTGTATTAAATTCCTTTTAGTAGTACAAATACAGTGAAATTCATTGCATTGTTTGATAGAGTTTGTTCTACCAAAATATTCTTATTGATTTTTATAATACTCATACACTAAATGAAAATTACCAATTAAAAAACTTAGATTGGATATTTTTAGAGAAAGTGTACGAATTTCTTATAATTTTTAAAGAATCAACTGAACAATTTTTGGGTTATTACCCTAACTCCCCAACATTTTTATTGTATTATTTTCAAATGTTTGAAAAAATTGTAGAATTTGGGAATGGTTCTATATTAAGCACTTTTATTTTGCAATTGAATTGAAATTTAAGAAAATTGGGAAACAATTCTTATTGTTTATCGCATTGCTTCTTTTCTAGGTCCTTAGTAAAGGAGTGATGCAGTTGACACATTCTTTGTTGAGTATGCTAACTTCTTGATAAGTAACACTGATGATTAAAAGTCGTTAATGTACACTACTTTCCAAGAATTTTTATATATTACATTGAGCAAGGCAGACATCGCGAAAGAGCATGATAAGAAGCACCACCAATAAAAAAGACAAGCATGACTTTCGACAAGCTTAGTGTTGTGATGGACAAGCAAAAATTCCTGGTGAAGGGCAAAGAAGTGGCATCAAAACCCGCAGCTGGAGAAACTCCAAACAAACGAGTTATAGTTCTGCCTTCACCCCAAAACTTAGTTCGATGACGATACAAGTTTATTAGAGCGGCTACAACAAACAATTTCCCATGATGGTTGCTTTGACACGAGACATGTTGGATGTGCAAGCCCCAACAGTTGCTTTAGAGTCTGCCTTTTCAACTACAGGGAAAATCATTGGGGACTATTGGAGCTCTTTATCTACTTCGACTTTGTGCATGCTTACTTGTTTGTGGGATTGATTCGCTGCAGAGTTAAGAAATCAGTAACATAATTTTGTAGACGAATTTAAAGATAATAGTTCAGAGAAGTATGAAATAGCTAGAAGTGTCTTAGCTAATTTTGAAGAGTTATAAGTGATAATAAGAAAAAATCTGACTCGGAAGGGAGGCTAGACTAATTCACTGAGCGAGACTCCATCAAATAAACACTCAGAAAAAGTACATGCTCCAACATCATTGACGAATTCCTCATCAATCTTGATTCGATTCATTTCAATATGAACAAAAATTCAACAACTGATTTGGGTGACTAGAGTAGAAGAATTACAGAATGCAAGAAAATATATGTTTTCTTTGTTTTCTTAACATATACGTTTAATATTTGTTATATTAATTTAATAAAGAAAAAACCAAACTAGTTTCGAACCAAATCGGTCCAGAACCGGTTAACGTCCAACAAACTGGTCCAGATCTAGCGATTCCACTGTGATGGAACTGGTTCTAGATTGGTTCCACAGTGATGGAACTGGTTCCAGATCGATTCCACAGTGATGTAATCGGTTCCAACCGGTTCTGACCGGACCATTTGGTCCAATAAGCAACACAGCCTGCTACTATGGTATTCAACTTGCAACAAGCAACAACATGCCATGGGCGTGGAAGCCTACTGTCACATGGTTAGGTTATGATGTCATTATTAAAATTTACCTCTTATTATTATTAAAATTTTACTTAATATAGGTCAAGATTCTAAGCTAACTAAACTAAATCAAATTCTTCTTCTGTCGCTGCTCTCGAGCCTCACGAAAATAGAACAATTGGAAAAAATTTGGAACTCTAGCTTCAACTTTATCCTTCTTTTATCCTTAACGTCAAAAGCTTTTACCTTCTCTTATTATTGTGCTTATCGTGGTTATTCCGACAAGCAAACTTGCACTTTCTCTACATCTCAAATCTCTTCAATGCCGATGATGTTTCTTCTCAAGTTCTCATTTTGATCTTATGAGATTTTTGTGCTATTCACAAATTATTTACACTTAAAAATTAAAGTTTATTCTATATTTTATGTATTTTTTAAAATATGAGTTAATTTTATTATTATTTTATTTGACGTGCCATGCAGTGTCTGTGGTCTATTTTTTTAAAAATCATTGTATTGTTGTGTCGCGTCATGTTGTGTCTCCGTGTCTCATGTCAAGTCCCTGCCTCATAGGCGGAGGGGCAAAGAAATAGAGAAGAGGTAGAGCATGGTGGGATTAGGTGTTAATTAGCCATTTTAGAAGTTATTTGTTGTTAATTAGGTTTGATTAGGTGTTCATCATATGTTTTATGTTTCAATAATTAAATTGTGATTTTAATTTTGTTAGCTAAATTAATGAAGCACTAGCTATTGCTGGCTAGGTTTTGTAGGGAAATGACTAAATATTGACAGTTTATTATTTTAATTTAGTTCCTCTCTCTTGCTGTAACAAAAGCTAGTTTTCTTTTGAATAAAAAAAGTTTTCTTTTTTTCTTGGACTAAAATGCTGTTGTTTCATATTTGGCAAATCTTATATGATATGAGGCTAATTTTTGGTGTGCCATCTCAGATCTTAAGCTGAAAGAAATGAATATCGTAGAGAGCTATCACATTTATAATGAAATTTTGCAAATGATGGCTGCAAACAAGTGTCACGGATGCATCAAGTTGAAGGAACACCTTAGGCTCCTAAAGGAGCAAAAGAGACACAAAGATGAAGTCGATGTCTTGAAGTATCAAATGTCAGATGAAGCACTGCAGCAGATGCCAGATTTTCAAGGCCGGGTATGACTAATTTCTTTCAATATATCTCTTTGTTGGAATCTAATAAATACACGTTTATTAATCCCATATTTTGTTGAACGTCATCTAGTTTATTAACTTGAGTACAAGTCCAACAGAACCATGAGAATCTATGTTTGTTCACGTCTTCGTCATTTTTTATGGTCTTATCCCAACTATGCATTGTCTATTATAAAAATTACTCTTTCTGCTATTTACATCAAGGCCTTACATGACTGCCCTCTCTTCCTATTCCTTTCACAAATATGGTCTACACGTATTCGTCGATCCTTTGCTCTCTCTATTGTACATAACCATGCCCCAAGTTTTAGTGCCTATTATTTTATTTTCAATATAAGTTACTTTAATGTTGTTCATATTATAACATTTTTTTCTCTATTTGTTTTGCTATTACCACCTATTATCTTAACATTTTCATTTTTTCTCTATTTATTTGTCATAATGATACTATTACCACCTTCCAAGGTGTTTTTTGGCCAATCGAGGTATTTCATTGTTTGCGCCTCTTAGTTTTAACTTTATTAATGATGTCCATGATTTTAAAACTCTGGGAGAAGGTGATCGAGCATAGATTACATCGTGATAATAGAATATCATAAATTCATTTTAGTTTTACTCCAAGTATATCTACTATGCAAGCTATTCATTTCATGAGAGGTTTAATGGAAAAGTTTGGGATGACAAGGGAAGATTTGTACTTGATTTTTATTGATCTAGAAAAAGTTTATAATAAAGTTCAAAGCGAAGTACTTTGAATAGTCTTAGAAATAAAAGGGCTTCATTATTTATATTCAAGTTATTATAGATATGTATGAATGAGTTATTACTTGTGTCCAAACACAAGGGAGTTTGGCTAAAGATTTTTCTATTATAGTTGGACTATACTAAGGCTCAGCTTTAAGTCTGTTTCTCTTTACATTAGTTATGGTGCTTATGAAGGTTCTGACTGGGCACATTTAAGATGAGGTTCCTTGGTGTATACTTTTCGCAAATGATATTCTCTTTATTGATAAGACTAAAGATGAGGTTAAGATGAAACTTGAGTTATGAAAGAATACTTTACAGTCTAAAAGTTTTTGTTTTAGTACATCAAAATGGAGTGCACATTTAGTCAATGAAGAAGTACTTGTGTTAGTAATGTCAAAACTGATGATCAATTTATCAAGAAAAGTGAAGCGCTTTCAACACCTTAAATCAATTATATAAAATGATAGTAAAATTGATGGTAATATCATTAGCAAGATTTAAGTAGAATGAAAATAGAGAAATGTTTCTGGTGTGTTGTGTGATATAGAAATCTCGCTCAAATTTATAGGTAAATTTTATAAGGCAGTAATAACACCAGTGATGATATATGGTGTTGAATACTGAATTGCTAAGTGAAAACATACAAATAAAATAAGTTGTATAAATGAAGGTGCTAAGGTGAATGATTGGATATACACAAAAAAATAGAATAAGAAATGAGTATATCCACAAGAAATCTAAGTACAGACTCAGAGAAAGTCGGCCAAAATGATTTGGACAAATTAATCGTAGGCTGATTAAAGGTCCAGTAAAAGAAGTTGGGTTATTGAACCTTGCCTATGTAAAAAGAGGAAGGAGACCAAAAAGACCTAACAAGAAACTATAAGGAGGAATGATCTTGCAAACTTGAGCTAAATCAGAATTTGTTAACTGAAAGAGTGTAATGAAAATAAAGTGTTCATATAATCGATCCCACATAGTGGGATAAAAGCCGTAGTTGTTGTTGTTGTAGTGATGTTCATGACTATGTATCTATTTTATTGAGTAACTAGGGTACTGAAAATGATCTTATATAGAGATATTTATCCATATTTGTCAATCTATAACTATATTTGTCAATTTATTACTATTGTTTCTGCCCCACAAAGATTGCAAACTATGTACTTAGTCTTCTTATTTCTACCAGCCCTGCATCGTTCTTGCTAGCCTTCCATTTCCATGTAAATGAGCATTACCTCTTTTAATTTTATCATCTGTTTTGACATATATTGAGTACCTTTTTGTCTTGCTATAAGCATTTCTAGAGCAAATATAATTAGTTAAGGACTTTATACTCGTCGTGGTATGAACCTAATAAGAATGGGAATATTTTGGTTTCTCCACAGCTACTTTAAATACCTGTGATTGCTCTATTACACCTTTTCTCTGATTTTCAATGTACCTCACAAATAAGTTTTTGTTTACACGGCCTAAACAATCCACTACTACCGTACTAGTTCATGTGCTTTTATTTCTAAAAGGATTTTGTTTGAAAAGTATGCTAGTTTGTGTGCTTTTGTCAATGAAAAGTCATGTCAATTTTTTCATTGATCTCTATGATTTTTAGTTAATTACCTCGGCCGTAAGTTTTTCTTCAAGTGAAATTCAAGTTGATGTTTTTTTATTATTGTATGTGGTTTGCTTGTCTTTCTTTTGCTACTCACGTAACTTCTTTGCATGTTTATTCACTACTGTTCGGTATGACTGAGAAGTATTATAAATATTTTTTATTGAAATAATTGCTTTAACACGTACATTCAACCTTATTTCATTCAACAATTTTTTGAAATAATGTTTTGATCTTTTCTTAATATATTCGTGAAATAAATCCTTTTTTGTAAATCTAACCCAATAAAAGTCCCCTGGTTCCTTTTCTCTGTTCTTCAACTATTTCAAAAACTTCTTACTTTCCAAAATGCTAATCTAGCATATAACTCGTCAGATACTGGTGAAATCTACTTTTTTTCATGTGTGGGCACGTTTATTGTTGTCTCCTTGAGACCATCCGTTTAATCATGTTACACTGTTCGTTGAGACCTATGTTGTTGGGACATTCCAAGTGATGTAATACTCTATCCTATGCAGATTGATGTATTGAAGGGAATCAATTGTATTGATTCTGATCTAGTTGTTCAGATCAAAGGGCGAGTGGCTTGTGAGATGAACTCTGGGGAGGAACTGATATGTACAGAGTGTTTGTTTGAAAACCAGTTTGAGGACTTAGAACCTGAAGAAGCTGTAGCAATTATGTCAGCATTTGTCTTCCAGCAGCAGAACACCTCTGAACCAACTCTTACTCCTAAGCTAGCTCTGGCAAAAAAGAGGTAGCTGTCAATTTTTGTTGTTCTTTTATTGCATTGACATGACACTTTTCCTCTTGTTCTTGTAGATAGCTGGCCCTAATGTATAGTTGACCACAATTAAATTTGCCATATTGAAAGCTTCTTGATGACACATGAAATGGTTGAATAGTGCAAATACTGCTCGAAAGTACTACATTTGTTCCCAATGACCATTCTATGTATCCAATGTCTATGGACCTGCTTTATCGTGCAAATCCTAGATTCCATTATATGCAAACTTATTGCAGTCTGATTAAAAGGTTGGTTGAAGACAGGCCATATTTTCACTTGGTTTGTGGGTGATGGAGGGAGTAGTGACCACCCTAGCCAAGTGTTTTTACAAAACAACTATGGTTAGCATCATGTCGATTTTGAGTGGGTTTCCCTCTGCTTAAAATTGGATTTTTTGATTTCAAGTACATTTTGATGCTAGTAGATTTACTTATATTTGATTCCAAGTCAATTTTGAGTTAGTTTGAGCTGGGTTGATAGTCTTACATAAATATACGTTATGTGCAATATACATAATACATTTAATGTCATTAATTGGGCATATACATGTGCATCAATATCTTTATTCTCTTTTAAATGCACTTTTCTACCAAACTTATGCATATTGTTATATATGTATATACATGCATACAAATGTACATTCATGATTAGAGATTTATTCAGGAGTGACAGTTTTGGTGCTTACGTGCCAATTCATTTGTTAAAAGATAGCTGAGTAAGGAAGGACAACCAATACGTGTGCCGGAAGCTTTTGAGCTTTTCTGATTAGAGATGAGTTATTCATTTATTATCTTGATTCCTACGGTCTTTTGCATTAAGTATAAGGAGGCACTAGAAGATCTTTCACTTTGCAGCATGATATAAAGATGATGTCCTCTAATGGTACCATCAGGAAGGTAATCAAATTTAAGTCGTTTTCTTACAATGGTATCCTGCATTTTTAGCGTGAAGTTTTGGTTTGATGCTTGAAGGAAGCACCCCTTTTAGTTGTTGAACTTGTTAAAACTAGCCAACTGCTCTCTCTGTTTGTCTGCATTGGGGTTGGATCGCAAGTGTGAAGTCTGTATATACTTGGTCAAGGTCAAACATTGTAGAGCTATTCCCCCTACTTATTGGAAGTTTTAATATGCACTTCGCTATGGGTTCTGAAAAACAAAATTTAACCAGAAGGAGAATAAAATCAGCTGTTCTTATCTCTAGTACTGAACCCTTGTCTCTTCTTATATACACCACTGATACATATATGCATACATACATTATTATTATTTATACATATACACTCACACATTCGCATGCGTGCGCGCGCACGCACACACACATATATGCATACATATGTTTACATATCCATATTTATGTATATGCATATGTTTACATGTCAATTGCCAGCAGCCAAGCGTGCTCTTTGCCTCCCTTATCAGTGAACCCTCTCCAGCTTTGAACATGACGCTGCAATAATATCTTGTGCTTCCCTAGAACTGCTGTGGTGCTTTGCTTTTTGCATAGCTTTCACAACTAGTCATGGTTCTCAACAAGGATCTGGCTAATTTGTTGATATCATTTGGCTTGTGTGTGCTCATTGAGGCCATTGATTGTGCAATTGAAGTCAATACTTGGATAGTCTTGGTAGGGCCAATTCTTGTCACCTTTATTGGGTGGATGGAGCAGGACCTCTATGAGTTTACTGGCAGTCTAGGAACAGGCCTGCAGGCCAGCAACAATGATTTTTGAGGATAATTTCTGGACTTGGATCGTACCAACTGAAATGTTTCATATACTTGATGCATGTTGGTTTACTTTTGCAGTATCATGTTAGTTCTTTCATTTGAACTGCTATACATGTCTGATCTATCTTGGCCAACTTTATCCTGATATGCATTTGAGCTTCTACACATTCTCGTTATTTACTAAATTATGGCCAGCTCTATTCCCTTTCTCAAAGACAAACCTTCATTTGGTCTATTTTGGCGTAATCTGCATACTGCATTATAGCTTGTCTTGTAGACTTCATACTCTGCAAGATCAAGGTGATTCCTAGGCATCTTCTTCCATCGTACCAGTGTGACTGTCCTCCACGCATTCAGAGATTTTGAGTCTCTATATCAAAGGAGAACGATAAGGAATCGAGAATCTAGAATCCTTTGATGATGCATGTCTATGAGCTGGTTAGATAGAATCATTCTTGGAGAGATCACGCATCATGATTCAGTGGAGTAAACTAGAATATGGCGAAATTTTAATTTTTGGCTTCTTAAATTTCATAATAATCATGTATCTCATGATAGACTACTATTCAAAGAGTCAATTAATGGGCTGTAATCATGTTTTATCATTTTTGTGGTATTAAAAGCTTCCAACCTTTTTACAATAAAAAAAGATTCTTTCCTTTTATGCATAATTAAGAAAATTTAGTTTGGTGTTTAATGTGCAAAATTATTTTTTTTTTGTCATAACACTGTAGTATATATTTCCTTATCCACCATGTTGAACATTGTACTTTTGCTTGTCACTTTCTGCATGCACTCTTTGTGACTAGACTTGGGGAGTGTTTGATTTAGATGTTATGTTATTTGGAGAAATATATTGAATGATTTGATAATGTTTTTAGATAACATTATTAAAAATTATAAAACAAGTAGAGGAGAAATAAAGAGGAAAAGTAATATTCAAATGCACTATTCACCTTCATTTGTCACTACACAAATGACACATTTATAGACTAATACAAAGGTTATTTTCGGTCTTATCCTTTCTAACAAATTCTAACTGATTCTATTGACCTTCTTGAACTCATTATTGACTTATTTAAGACCCTAAACTCTGAAGACATGCTAACGACCCATTTAACATGAGTGACTTGCATAACCCATACCTAGCCCTCTCCTTTAGTTGTAGGGAGATTCTTGATTCTTCTAGAGGGCTTAGTTGTCCTTTTCTTGCAGCAAAAATATTTTTTTATTTAGCCAATATTATCCTCGTGGATCACTGCCAGCCAACAACTCTTATGTTTTGGTTTTGCAAGCTCTGACATTTATGTGTAGACCACCAACCATCACTTCCTTGCTGATCGGCGCCTTCTCTGTTGCGCTGATCTTGCTGGCCATCTCCATTCACACGCCAATGCTTCTTTACCCGTAACTCACCAGCGATCTCCTCCATCTTCACCATAGTTGTATCAGCATCTAAATAACATTAATATTTAAATAATAATACTTGATTTTATTGAATTACATGCCCCTGACTAGATTCTTTTTTATATGATCCTTTACATTATTTTCTTTAATCCGTTTTGTCATATATTTTATGCTTGTTTATGTTAACTGTAGACTCTGGGACACTGCAATCCGACTAGGAGAACTTCAAGCTCAATTGAAAGTCGCGGTTGATCCTCAGGAGTACACCAAAGAAAATCTCAAGTTTGGCCTTGTTGAAGTTGTTTACGAATGGGCAAAGGTTTGTTTCGTTAATAAACTATGTCGTCGCTTAGAGCTGAAACTCAGTCAAGTTTGAGCACTTTACCTCAATTTGAAATCTAAATTTTTTGTTTCGAATAGATCATGATGTGAGCCAGTTATTACTTAATTTCAAGTCATTTTTCGAGTTGATTCTAACCTTATTTTTGAAAATAAATAAATATGCATTATACAAGCTACAGCTAAAAATTATTCATAAAAACTTTGTACCATATGTATATTCACATACAATCTCAATGGTATATATATTCACACCAAATACTTTTTCCGTATATTTTAAAAGCCCGAATACGCATGTCAACTTCGACCTAAGTCAATTTAATTTCGACCGAGTTGATTGCTGATAATCTAGAATTCAAGTTATTTTTAGATGATTCTCAAGTTTCAAACAAAATCACCAGCCCTGCACTACCTTTATATAGATTTCTACTATGTGCCCATCAAATGCTTTTGTCTGTAGGGAACTCCATTCTCAGATATCTGTGAGCTGACTGATGTTCCAGAAGGACTGATTGTGAGGACCATTGTTCGATTGGATGAAACTTGCCGAGAGTTCAAGAACGCGGCTTCGATCATCGGCAATAATGCTTTGTTCAAGAAGATGGAGACTGCCTCTAATGCTATCAAGCGCGACATTGTTTTTGCTGCTAGCTTGTATGTTACAGGGGTTTGATCCTCTTTCTCTCTGTTATAGTCATTGTTGCATTTCTATTAGCTAATTCTTCAATTGCACTTCTATCAGAACAGAAATTTTGGTTTTGTTGTCAAGCACATGTTAAACATATTTAATTTTTTTCAATGAAAATAGTATCTACTCAATGTTAAGAGATTAGGTTTATATATTGAATCAAATGTTTTTTAATAATTCCATGTGCTTTTGTTTGGTGTTAGAATTTATGTATAATATAATTTAAAATATCTAGGCCTTGTTTGTTTTACTGTTAAAAATTAACTTAGTTTAATTTTAATCAGGTATATCACATCATACATAAAATTTAATATTAAAAATTAATTTTATTTCACATTCTTCGTACATTACTAAAATAATAACTAACTTATATCACATCCCTCACATATTCCAACATAATAACTAACTTTATATCACATCTTTCACATATTCCAACATAATAACTAACTTTATTTCACATCATTTACAATTTTTAATAAAAAAATACCTCTATCTAAGTTTAATTTTAATCTTATTAAATTTAACCTTACAAACAAACAGACCCCTAGTGTTCTATTTCAACTTAACCTGTTGTCTCTGTTAATTTATTCTAGATTTACGCTGTGCCTTTCACTTTTCATTTTTTTTTTTTATTACTGCTCTCAACTACTATTTTGCTGTTAGCATTTAAGATTTTTTTTAAAAAAAATTATTTAGTGGGTTCTCTTAACTCAGTTCTTTTTGGAGTTTATTTATTTGAATATTAGATAGTTTTATTTTCTTAGGTACAGTGTAATCTGAAACATTAAATTTGTAATTTTTATCCTTCTGGTTGGTGTTCTATTTCAAACTTAACTGAATTTACGTTTTCACCATCATTTCACAAAAACCTGCCTGCAACTACTACCTCAATGTGTTTTTTGTTTTCTTGCAGAGAGAGAGAGAGAGAGAGAGAAAATACTGGCTCAATGTTAGAGGTGAAGAAAAAGATGAGGTTCATTGCATTTTTGTTTCATAATTTTTGATGCAAGAACTTTAATATAATGACTTTATATTAAAGTTGAAAATTATGAAATAAAACTAAAACCTTAATATATATCTACATACTTGTCTCATATAATATTTATTATTTCATTTATCTAATGACTTGAATCCAACACTTCATTAGGACTTAAAACCCATATAAACTGTAGAGCTCACCCGAAGCCAGAATGACACGATGGATTCACGTTGACGAATATGTAATCAACGATTCAGGTTGATTTCATATTTTAGAAAAGAATTTAGGACAAATCACAATTAAATCTCGCAAATTTGTCTTTATGTAAATTACATAAAATAATTCGCATAATTATACACACACATAAGTAAGTCCTCAACTATATCAGAAAAAGAAGCACAGAAGAGAAAGCTAAAAGGTTTTGATAGGTTCTGATTATGCTAATAGCGGAGCTTTCTTCTTCTTGCACATCACCTTGTAGCTAACCCCTTCCGCTGAGATATGCTACTGACTCCCAAATCTGACTTTGATGAAGACATTTCATAGAGGTTGATTACTTAAAACTCTAGTTAACCTTATAAGACAAGAAAAATACCGACATTATAACATGATTGGAATATGAAATTGATTTTCATACGATGCACCAGAAATTTAGCCCACGTTAAAGCCAATTATTACGATAATCGCCCAATTTCAGCGTTTCACAATCCACAAATCGCGTGGTCACTCACTGAGAGTAATCATAAGTCACTGCTCACTCCTATGAGGCTTGTGTGAAACAGGAAATACCTGTAAAAACAACAAATATAAAATATATTAATATTAATAATTTCAAAATAAAATAAAGAAGTGTATATTAAAAACACCAATGATGATATTTACATATACAGTCAATTGTGGTCAATTGTGTTATGAATCAAAAAAAAAAAAAAATTGCTTCCAAATTTGACAATTAATATGAAAAACATTCTTAAATAACACATCATTCTGTTGTATCAAAAGCTTATTTTTGTGTTCAGTGTGGCTAAATGTGTTAAAATAGGCGAGTGAATATGCACAAAATAACAAAATAAGAAATAAATAAATCTGTGAGAAGATTAGAGTAACCTCAACTGAAAATAAATTTAAAGAAAGTCAATTTAGATAGTTTAGATAAATATAAACATAAGCTGGTAAAAGCACTAATAAGGAAAATTAAATTATTAGATTTTGCTCATTTAAATAGAGAAAACCAAAAAAACTATGGTAAAAAAACTATAAAAAATAACTTTAGATAATTGGAGAAAAATAAGAATAAGTTATTTGTTAGAATGCAATGGAAACAAATAATTCACATAACCGACCCACTTGACAAATGATTCATGTAGCTGATCCCATCATGTGGGATAAAGACTTTGATGTTATTGTAGTAGCAAGATTTAAGCTCTATTTGGCATTACTGTGCGGTATAAAAAAATACTGTGTTATATAGTTGTATTAAAAAGTACTGTTAAAAATATTATTTTACCAGTCTAACAAATTACTATTAAAAACTACTATCAAAATTTGAACTGTTCAGAAAATATTGGTGCTTTGTATAACAAAATTACAATTTTAACCAAATTAGATATATTAATAAGATTATTATTACATATATATTTTATTAATAAATTATAAAATAATTATAAACAATTAATTTTTTCTTATTCTTATTACATTTTATATGTTAAACATTACAAAATATATATTATTATTAAAAATTATAATTATTATTCTATTTTATAAATTTTTAAAATATATATTTATGGTGACAATTTTGTATAATAACTTAAATTATATGAAATAAAAAATATTTATATATTATTAATATATAATTAATAATATTAATAGATAAGCTATACTTTATAATATACTATTAATTACATTATAATATAACTACAATAATTTTATAGATATTATTTTGAAATATATTATCATAATACATAATTATTTAAGTATTTAAAGTAATATTATATATATGGGCACATAATATATATATACATAGTAATGTTATATATTTATATATATTAATATAATATAATTATATATTCATAATAATTATATTATTTATTATACATTTATTATATGATGAATAATTATAGTAAGATTATTAAGAATTTAATTATTTTGAGGATATTTTTATCTATAATTAGTTATTGATAAAGAGCTTTTTCAAAAAGCTATTATTTTTAAGCTTTTTTTTTTACCGCTTTTTTTTAGCTTTTTAAAAGCTAAAATATCTTAAAAAGTTGTTTTGCCAAATGCAGCTTTTAGCTTTAAGTTGCATGAAAGTGTTTTTTCTTATCAAAAAACTTTATCAAATGCAGCCTTAGCGATACTTGTATAATATTACTTTTTTTATGTTATGCAATTATACTATGTGATAGATATATTACCACATCAGCAGATGGAATCCATTCATTTGTGGCTGGGTTTCCCCTGCTGGCCTTGTGGCTGAAAGATGTATCAGAATTTGGTTCCAGGTTGAGGCCACATTCAGTGAATTTCTCCATCTTGATGAATCCAGTTCCAGTCTAAACATATAGCAGCATCAACCAAGTGGAGGCATCAAACAAAGTGTTTATTAACTCAACAGAAATATAAGATAGTACCAAAACTAACAAAACTGGAATCAAACATATAATAAAGATGAAGAAAAGGAACGCATTTACATTTAATACACGCATATAATAGCTTTTTTTATGAGTATAACATAAATAACACTAAAATCTATCATAAGTATATTTTTAGTACTCACTAAGTTGTAATTGTACATATTATTTTCATATTCCAACCAAAACATCTCATTCCACTTTAAAAAGAAAACACTTCCCATTCTAAGTCTTATATACCACGACCTCCTCTCGACGTTGCAAGCTCCTACATCAAGACGCCCTCACCTACTTTCACAACTAGATTCACAATCATTCACCTGCAATCCGCTTGCATGGCAATCCATTTGCCTCTTCTGTCCTATAGTTTAACAACTTCGCTGACATCGCAACCTCGATCGATGATCGGGTTACAAACTGATGTGTCACCTCCTCCCATTGTCGCATTCACATAATCAAGCCTATTTTGTTTAGTTGAATCATTATATACGATGATTTTGCTAGATTGACATATATACTTGTATGTGGAAGACGAATAATCATGCTAAGTAGGTTATGTGGGTCCAGATTCAAGCTGATTTGAACCAATTATGAATCAAAGGCAGCTCTAGAAAAAACCCAGAGCTGATCGAATTCATATCCAAAATGGCCTTAAAATGGACACCGAACTGGTTGTTCCACATCCGATGTGACAATATACATATGATCCAATTTTGACAGGTTACAGATGGATGCTAGCATGACTAAATAGATTAGATTTACCAAAGTTCTAATTAGCTAATTTTATTTTATTTGCTTGTTACTGACTGAAGTTTATATTTTCCGTATTTGCTTTAATCACTTTCTCATGTCTCCTAATATCAATTTAATAGGATGTCAATCAAAAATTAGACTTTGATGAGATAGGGAAAACTTGTGCAATATATGAGTTGTTAAATCCTGATGGAAAGGGGGGAGTTTACAGATTGCATTATATGAGTTTTTAAATCCAACATCATTAACCTCTAAAAAATTAAAGAGGACACAGAAACATTTTGAGTGGGATAGAAGGGGGCAATTTACAACTTTATAAAAACATTTTCCTTCACCATATAGGTTAATATGTAAATCAGGATCTAACAGCAAAATGATAGATACCGAATCTAAATGCTATCATTCAAAAATAATGGGCCAAAGTGTAACTGAATTCAAACATAAGTTATATATATAAGCAATTTACCCTAAAAGTAAACAAAACTCCGAAGAAAGAA
This sequence comes from Apostasia shenzhenica, assembly GCA_002786265.1. NCBI lineage: Eukaryota > Viridiplantae > Streptophyta > Magnoliopsida > Asparagales > Orchidaceae > Apostasia > Apostasia shenzhenica. Next base: position 3,393,647 of record KZ452012.1, on the reverse strand, counting down.
GAGCAAATATTAAATTAAATTAATTAGGGAATGAGACGAACAGTGTGATGCTGCTTTTCAACGCAGTTGAGATCCTTATAATAATCCGTCTCTACATAGTCCTCCTCCAATTCGCTCCCATCACAAACCAACTTCTACACAATAGATCAAAGAGGAGACAAAGGCAAGCACATCACTAACAAAAGGTGGAGCAACTTCATTTTTTCCAGAAAAGAAAAGAAAGAAATTGACCTCCGGATTGGCTTCGAGATGACGAAGCTTTTCGAATTCGGGAATGGAGTCGCCGTCGGAGGATCGGAGATCGTCGGAGTAGACGGAGGAGTACTCGCTCCGGGAGGGCTTCGTGTGTCGCTTCGGCGCTATGCCGTCGAAGTACTGCCGCGCCTCTTCCTCCTTTCTCGCCTCCTCCCCCGGCGCCAGATGCGCGTCGCTCCGATCCGGCCGCCCCATCTCTCTCTCTCTTGTTTAATTAATCTCAATTCGCCCTAATAAGACAATTAATGAGTCTCAAAATTATGTCTATGCCCAGCAGCTGAGTTTAGGTATAACTCAATCATACTCGTTACGACCCAATATTCAATATAAATTATAATTTATAAAACTTAAACCTAATTATCAACTCAAGCTCTCGATATGCTGATCACGTCACGCCCGTGGGCTTCTTCGCGAAATCCCCAACGGCATCGTGCCCCTCGCTTCGCCATAGGCTTCTCTGTGCATGTGTCGTGAGCTTCTCCCTGGCCTTCGTCGCTGCAACCTTCTCCACACCTCTAGACCTTCACCGCAAGCTTCTCTGCGCCGAGAGGCCTCCACTGCTTCTTTCTCCGTGCCTCCAGGCCTTCACCGAAGCTTCTCGAGACCTCCACTGCTTCCTTTTTCATGCCTTCAGGCCTCCACTACAAGGACTCCGCCGCTTCTCTACAACGGGGAGGGGCGAGATAGGGAAGACAGAAGAATAGAGGTGAGATAGGGCAAGCACAGGCATCATAAAATGAATATTTAAGGTGATAAGAGGCGGGGCGAAATAAAGTAAGAGACAGATATGAGCATTAAATTATGTATAATAAGTAATAAGTTTGGATATTGGTCAACTCAATTTAAACCAGCTCTATTGTCATGTCTTGAGAAGTTTGGATATCTCCTTAAAAAAAATTAAAGGCAAGATCTTCTCAAATTTGATGGAGTGTTAAAGCTTGTAATTGCGTCGAGTGTGAAATATTATTTTTTTAAGAATAATATATTTAATTTCTCCTAAAAAATAACTATAATGTCAAGTGTGAAATTCTTTTTTTTTTTTCATATAAGTTGAACTCAAGTAATAATTTATCTTACTTTAGTAATTTAATCATAATCGAATTAAGGTATGCTAAAAATTTAACATCTTTTATCCTGCGATTGATTTTAAATGTTGCAGAAAATTAATAAAGATTTTTTAAATATTTAATAACTAAACTGTAAATATAATATTAGAGAGGATAATATAATATTCATTTTAATTAATAAATCCGATCAGAGGAACGGCGACCTACCACGTCAACATGTAATTAAAAAAATTAAATTGAATTTCTAATTAGTTTTTTTATTCTTATGATAAAAAAAATTAGTTTTTTTTTTATAAAATTTCTAATTTCGAGAATTCAAAAATAAGCCAATTAGACAATACTCAGCCTTTTGATTCGTCCACGTGGCAGGTCCGTCTGATATAAAAGGCTCGCCGGGCATTTCTTCTCCAAAGATAAGCAGAGGAGACTCGAGAAGGTGTTCGTTCTGGCGCTTGAGGAATTTCTAGGGTTCGGGCGTCTCGATCTTCAACCCTCCGCTAGGGTTTCCATCCCCTGCAATGGAAGGTCCTAGCAATGGCGGCCTCCTATACCACGAAGTTCAGGAGGCTAAGCTCTGCGCCGTGCACTGCGTGAACACCGTCCTCCAGGGGCCTTTCTTCTCGGAGGTCGACCTGGCGGCCCTCGCCTCCGATCTTGACCACAAGGAGCGTCAGATGATGCTCGAGGGAAACGGCGGATTGTCGGGGGATTTCCTGTCTGAGGACTCCTGCAATGTGTCCATGGGCGGTGATTTCAGCATTCAGGTTGGGATTTCTTTCTCCACTCTCTCTTTTAGGTCTTTTGAGTTGTTTCTTGGCATAGCAGAAAACTAGAAAACATATGGATTCTTTCCATTCTTGGCGTAGTAGGTTTTGACATGAAAAGATTCCTGTTACTTTATGAATTGGCTTGTGCAGTTTAAGTAAATAGATTATACCTTCTCAAAGAATTTTCTAACGTGAACAAAGGAGAAATGGTCTATCCAAAAGTTGAATTAGGCCAGATTTAGTAGTGTTCTGACTCTCCAAGAATTAGGTATAAGGCTCGATTTACTGTATATTCAACTATATTATAGTCTAATGCACTTGCTTGTTGAATAATTTGACAAGCAGTTGAGTCCAAAAGCCCAAAAAAAGGCCAATAATACAAGGAAACGTTTGGAGTTGACAAGATGTAATACCCTGTGATCCTAAGAAGTTAGATCCATCAGATTTAGGAACTTAGATTGCCTCTTGCTCCTGTCAACTGCAGTAGTATGTGTTTCTTGCATTTTTTAAATTTGAAGTTCAATCAAATTTTTATATGTATTCCATTACCCATATTGAATGAAAATGGATAATTATTGGCTCTTGTGAAATGTCTTACTTCATTGATTGATTTTTGAACTAAGTCAACACGTCCATGCAGACTTATCCTATATGATGTTATGCATGTCCATTTTATCATGTGATGTTGAATTCTCTGGAAACTAATTTTTTGTGGATTTTCTGATATTGTATTCCAAGCAATAACTATGGGATTGGAGTCACGTTAATCCCATCAATTGTTGCAGTAGAGAACTCTAACAAGAACGCTCAGGTTCTAGAAGACTTGACATATATAGTTAGGTTAGAGAACCTTAAAATAGCTTGAGAAATTATTGTGGTTCTAGCAAGATTTGTTGTAAAGTTCTACATATGTGCGGGGATGTTCTTGAGCTAGTCAGATTTTTGCCTGCAGGGATACAAGAACCAAATTTGGATCTCTTGTCACCAACTGAGTCTACTTGATCTACATCCGAGTATGCCTCAATATTAAGTTTATTTGTACTCTTAAATGATAATCCTTTCTCGGGGTGCTTTTAAATATAGTTGAGAATTCTCAAAGCATCCTCCCAATAATTTTGTTTAAGATTTTGCATTATTGGCTGACAACAACTGTAAGGCAATGACAACTCTAGTGACAATCAAGAAAAAGGTATTTAGATCTACCAAGGTCTGTGGTAATAAAATGAGATTTGAAATATTGCTTAATTTTAAGTTTGCTAGTTTTAGCACTTTTACTTAGAAATATATCATCAATATAAACAATCAAAATAACACAATTAAAGGATGTATGGTTAATAAATATGTTGTGATCTAAGCCATTGTTTGTAAAACCAAAATTAGCAACCTTATAGAACTTGTTAAACTATGCTCGTGGGCTTTGTTTAAGTCCATAGACAACTTTCTGAAGCTTTCACACTTTGTACCCCCTTGAGCAATATGACAAGGTGGTTGCTCCAAACATTGCAAACATCCATTTGTTACTGTTGAAGGAGGGAATCCGCCGTCGATGAGCTAGCGATCCTCATCAATCGGGATGGTGAAGCAAGAGGAGGATGTGCAAAAAATTAACGTGGTTCAAAGCCGATCCTCTTACATCCATGCGGTCATATCGAGGAAGTAAAGATTCTACTAAGTGTCAAAAGTATATAGAGCTTTGAGCTTTGCTTGAGGTTATGGACCTTGGGCTTGGCCTTTGGAGAAGAGTGAGAGGTCGAGAGAGACGGGGAGAATTTCTTTTCCTATTCACAAAGCTTTATTTATAGTGGAGGTCGGCAATTCTTGGCTGTTTGATGCGCTTCTTGTAATGCTAACCCGTGGCCTGGAGATTTTATGGATTGTCAAAGTACAAGAAATCTGCCTTGGGAGAAGGGGTATGATTTATCCGTATCCTCTACTAATCCTTGCGCATGCATCTTGATCAGTGTGCAGTCGTCCTAAGTTTTTCTGTGTGTGTACTGAAACCTTGATTATAACAAGGTGTGCTAGGGAAGAAATCTTTGATCTCTTAGATTGCATCAGGGAACCTCGGGCATTGCTCTGCGCATCCTTGGGGAGCATCCTTGGGCACTTTCTCTGGGTAATACCCTAGCATTTGAATTGCCTACCACGTAAACAGTCTTGATGCGATTAGGATCCCATGTGTAAACAATAACATTTTTTGCTTATAAATATCAACCACATGAAGTAAGAGGCAGGCAAAGTCAAGCTTAGCAATACAAGAAAAAGTTTCAAAATGATTCATTCTATAAACTTGTGTAAATCCTTTAGCAACTAATTTGGCTTTATAGTACTGCATAGAATCATCAGGATTATGTCACAATAAAAACCAATGCAATGTAATAGGGTGAGCACTTGTAGAAGAGGTACTGTGACGTCCCTCGTTCGGGACACCACGACAATAAACTTAATTCATAAGGGAGATTATATATGGAATCAAATAACTTTGATAATACAAAATAATCTAACACTTGCAGTGGAATACAATATGATTTAAATATCAAATTGAACTATAGAAAACATATTAAAACAGAAGTTTACTTATATACAGGCTATATTATCAGTTTAATTTATATATCTGACTTTATAGAACAAGAAAAAGGTCAAACTGAAAAAATCTCTCCTGATTTAGTGCTCGTAGTCCCCTTATGTATCTCTTTCTTCACCAGTAAAGGCATCAGTCCACTGACCCCGAGTAGGCAATAAGTATTAACTTGCTAAATAAAAATCATTTGCAAGTAAATATATATTATTCTTTTTTAACAACATTAATAACAAATAATCATAGTCAATTAACAGTCATAACATAAATGCTTGTCATATAAACATGCAATAATAATACGCTGAAAATCCTTTTTATTCTTTATACATTTTATCTTTTGGGTCCCGGTTTCTTGGATTATGCCCCAACTGTCCCTTTTCACCATCACATATACATAGGATCCTTGACAACTCCTATATCCCGTAAATGGAGGAGTGTCACATATACAACCATCCCCGAATGTAGCAGATTGTTTACACATCTTGGTAAACATTCTCAAATTTGATAGCTTGTCATATCATATAGCTCAAGCATAGGAAGAGACATAAACACGACAAAAAATCCTATTTTTAATTCATTGTCGAGCTTTAAAACATCATTTTAATTTCATTTAGTTGGTCCAAGTACACAAATCATATCTTGCCTTTAAACTTGGTAAACAACTCAATAATATACTAAATACAATTTATTATGCTCTTTAACATACTTGTAATTTTATTTTAGTATAATGAAAGATAAATCATATGTTTTATTTTATGGATTTTCGATCATACAGCTTGATCAGAAATCATGCATATAACAATTTATTCTAAAAAATTAATAATTTCAGTAACATAAATTTAAATGTAAAACAAGCATCCAGTCAAACATGTTTATTTAATTCGACCATATCGCATAAAATCACATAAATCAAATTAATTAATTAATTTACAGATTTAATTTAATGATTAACTTAGAACTCTTGCCTACCTCTTATGTGTCATGTTGATAACTCGATGTAAGACAGAGAAATATATGGAGAGATTCAAATGAGAAAACTCCGCTTTGATTCTTCCTCCTTTTCAGTGTATGTAATGAGTCTACTTAAAAAAAGTATGTAATGAGTCTACTTATCAGTATCAGGAGAAGAGACTATAAAAGATAAGTGAAACTATAAGTTTTGGGAACAATTGAAAATAAAGGCAGAATGATTATCAATATTCGAAGATGTTATTCTGTTGATAAAAAGCAAGCAATTAAAACATCCCCGCAAAATGTGCGTGAAACATTCAATTGTAACATCATGATACGAGCATTGTCAGTGATGATGCTTACTTGCCACTACTGCATTTTCTTACAAAATATAGGCACATGATGTTTGATAAATGATACCATTCATAGAACAAAAAGTCTGAAGATCTAATTGCATATAAAACGAAAACTTTAATGCTTGTACCAAACTATATCTTTATTTATTGAGTAAAATTTTTGAAGATAGTTAACTTTTTAAATCGATACTCATCAATGCAACCAATCTACATGTGTAAAGTCATAATTAAAGATAACGAAATACACAAAACTCAAATTAGTAGCAACAGGAGTTAAGATTAGGTCCCCAAACGTCAAGATGAATCATATAATCTGGCTAGAACTAGTAGATACTGAAGGGAAAGATAGTGATGCCTGCCAATCTTGCAGGCCTTAAACTCAAACCTAGTAATTGAAAGGAAAACAAAAATAATAAGTTTTAGATGACTAAGAGGACAATGACCAAGATATTGTCAGTGAGATGGAGACATGATTGTAAAGTGCAAAGATAAGAGTGGGAATGCTAGGTCAGGGCTAGTAATAATCACAGCCATATTCAACACAGCCATTAATCATATTCCTCGTCCTGAGATCGTGAACACTTGATGAAAAAAATTGACAAAGCAATAAAAGTTTATGAATAGAAGGTAAGATTAAATAGAAAATTTTGTACATAAATATGTAAGATAAGCTCAGTGATTGTGACAAGATGATAGTCTTTTTGCACACGTGGGCCATTATCTATAGTGACTAGTAGTAGTAAGCACAAGTTTAGTGTAGAAAACAATTATTTGCTACCAAACATAATAGCAAAGGCACCTAAGTAAAATGCAAGTCGTACGGAAATGAGCAACACTGTAAATCCTCATGTAGAAATAAGGGTCTATAGTAGTCGATTGTAGTCTTTCTATAAGATAATAATAGATCAAAATGAATCAGGAGTACCAATGGATCCAGGAATGAAATAAGCAAGGTGAGCAATCAAGGTATAAATGAAATTTCCCCCGACAATGATTTGCAGTATTGTAAGCAATGTGGGTGTAGTGGAAAGGAATGCCTACTATATGATACACCACATCCACCAGTTTCAACACTCAGGAACATGGCTAATATGCCCACTCTACATTGTGACTTTGTGAGCTTAGTGATTAGTTGATGGTGACAAAGCATTGTGAAGTTCTGTAACTTAGTGAACAAGAAAGTATAGTAAAGTCAAAATTAGCATCGTCAGTCGTCAACTGAGACTTGACTGGCTATAAAGAGGGTTGAACTCTAGAAATGAATATTGCCACTAAGAATTCATCATTCTTATTTTACTAGGTGGAAAGATATGTAGTGAATAATCTATACTACAGCAATCTATCCCATTTCCCTTTTAATGTAGCATATTACTCTTGAATAAGAAGATCATCTTGTTGGATTGAGAAGATCTCTGAGTAGACAAAGGATATACAAGAAACATTGCTCTCATGGAAGCAAGTGAATTAAAAAAAAGTCCCACATAAATTTCACTTTGTCTTGAAACATAATTATATTAGCAATAAGTGGTCATAATTTGAAGCTTGCCAATTAGAAAATTTTGCAATGTTGATTTGATCTTGAGGGGAAGATCCTAGTGAGCTAAAATTGATAGTTAGAATCATTAAATTTATAAGTGGTTGCAATGGTAATAAAGGATTTGAAGTCAAGGGTAGTGGTGGAAGATGCTATCACGACGCCAACAGAGGAGATAAGGTCATAAAGGTATTGTAGAGATTAGATTATGGTGTTAGAAGGGAAAGAAGAGCTGTTTGGATTGTGGTTGCGTATGGCACAAGCTTCATGGAACGTGTTGCACAGGCTTCACAGAGCTTGCAATATAACTGGGATTTGGATCGAAGCGTGTGGGAGGAGTGGGCCTTCAGGCTAACGGGTTGCTCGGACGTAGGTAGAGCAATACAAGCGAAGCCTGTGGCCGGTGGGTTGTGGTCCACTATAATTAGTAGCATTCTCTTACCACTAATAATCTAGAATTTTCAATTCTAAATATGCAAAATTATAGCAATAATGCCAATAAATTCAAGAAATTGAAGTAAAAACCTTTATGAAAAACCTATGACTTTGTCCACTGACAACATAGATTACTAATAAAATCGGTGCTTACTATAATTTTGAACTTTGCAGAACATTTTGCTATATTATTTGCCAATATTTTTTAAGACGTTTGCTGAAATAACTACATCCTCCATTGATAATGTAATAAAGCTACTTGTCTCCGTCTATTGTAAATTTTGTGCTTTGTAGAATACTTCAAACATGAACCATTGAGGTTATATTGTGTATTATGTCTATATTTTTTAGGTATCTTTCTCATATTGAAGTTTAAAGGTTTGTTGAGCCTAATTATTTTAGATTAGGCATAATTTATCATGGGATATTGGTGGAAGGCTTCATTTAAAAGATTTTAAACCTCCATAAAAGGATCCAGTAAAGATGGAAAAGATGGTTTTCTTGATTAATCTGTCGGTGTGCTTGTTTCAAGTTCTTGCGAATAGAGACCTTTCCAAAAGTGAAAATTGATAATGGGATCCTCCTACCTAAAACTAATTATAAAAGAGGCGTACCCTTGAAGCAAAATTTTGTTTTAGATACACAATCTTTTCAAGAATATGCATTTTTTTATTGGAATTTTTCTCTCCTCATTAAAAGGATCAACAAGCTACAATGGACAAGACACAAGGCAACATCACTAATCGGATGATGTTTAAATGTAAACTTTTCAAATTTAGATGCAAATGATGAAATTTTTGAGTTGAAATTTATGTATAATGTAAAATAAAGATGCTTTTCAGGGATATATGTAGATGTGAAATTAAGTAATTTTATGTTTTGGAGCTTATGCAGTACGTAAAATAAAGTTGATTTTCATTTTGGGATTTCTATAAAACTTGTTAGCTTAGACTTGTTTGAGTTTAAACTTGAAGCAAAGATGACCATAGTTTAATAATGTTTTCTTGGCTTGGTTGTCTTTCTCACAACAAAGGTGCACAGGTGCATTGATTATTCAGAGATTTTTTAAGAAAATAAAATTAACAATTTACTTATGGGGTCATGCGAAAAGGGCAAAATTTTAAAAGCAGTAAAATTATCATGCATCAGAACTCTTCTAATGGCATGCTTTGCATGTAATATTTGACTATAGTTCCCGCCAAATCCTATGAGGTTCATAAATTTGTCTAGGAGTGAATAATAGGTGGTGCAAAGGAAAGATCGTTGATGTGCACTTTGTTCACGGCAGTCGACTCTCAACTCTGGGAGGCAGGCCCAGACTTGAGAAAAGGCCTTGAATGCCTGTCACCACTAACGCATTTTATTTTCTCTTTAATCTTTTTCAAAGAATAACCTTATGGAAGATATTGAAGGCCAACCCTACCCCCCAGCACCTTATGGGGTAATGAACCTAGAGAATCCAGAGCTTTGACTGCTTTGAATCACCCTACACAAACTTAATATTTAAGCCATGCAATACCCCAGAGGGATTCATTACCCTATAAGGTGCTCTTTATTTGAAATGTTCTACCCTATTTTGTAGATTTTGGGAATGTGTGTAACTACAACAACAACAGTAATTAAGTTTTTATCCACTAAATATGAATCCTTTATTTTCATTGCGTTCTATCAAATAAGTCTTTATTTATCTTCAAATATGTGAGATCCTTTCTGATGGTTTTTTGTTATGTTTTATTTGGTCTTCCTCTTTCTCGTTTAACACAGGCAAAATTCAATGACTTAATTCTTCTTGCTTGAGCTTTTGTCAGCCTATAATTTATGCGTTCAAATCATCTTAGCCGACTTTCTCTTAGCTTATCCTCAATTGAGATTATCCTGGCCTTCTCGTAGATATATTATTTTTTATCCTATTTTTTTATATATATTCACTCATCCACCTTAGCATCCTTATCTCTGCGATATTTATTTTATTTGTGTATTTTTGCTTTGTGAGTTAGCATTTTGCATCTAATAACATTACTAGTCTTATAATTGTTCTGTAAATTTATCTTTAAGTTTAAGTGAAATTTTTTTATCACACAACTGTTTAACGTGTTATTGTCAGATCTCAAGTCCTGAATGAGAAACGTGGAGAGTTGCGTTAGGCAGTTGACAGCCAGCATAAAACTTGTCGAACAAACATGACATGGGAATGTGCATAACTAACAATATTTTATTAAAATTCCTGCGTAAAGTGAGATGAAGCTCTTACTTCCATTGTTCCTATTTTGAGGTAAGGCAGAATACATTGGTTGTTAATGGCCGATGACTCAATTTTAAAGTGATCATCAAAATATAATGATCTAAGTGCCAATTATCCTATTTTTTCTAAGAAAATAGATCTTTTAGAGATCTTTCTTAAGTTGAAAGGGAATCCTAGGAAATTAGCTAGAGTTTAAATGAAAATTAGGTAAAGAAGTTTATACTTAAGTTTTATTTAGGTCTCCTAAACTATATATTATATAATATGTAAATGCAAAGATTCATGATCATGAAGGTAATGGTTTTAACATATATTTCTTGCATTTAGTCTAGATATTAAGTTAAATTCACATAAATTACGCCAAACAAAAAATCAAATATATCACTCTAGTACGTGGAAACTATAAAGGAAATCATGCTACATTTACATACATCCAATAGAATTTTACAACTTCAAAGCAAAGAACACTTATAAAGTAAGGGAACAACAAGTCCAACGTTCACAAGTATAAAATTACATAAAAATAATAACAAACATAAGGTATATGTGTTAGAATAAATTGGAGGAATAAGGAGATGAGAAAATACAGCAAATTCTAGGAGAATCCTACCAAAGGAAAGGATTTAAATGTGAGGTACTTCTAACCACATTAGAATATATGGAGATTAGCACCTCTGTCTCCTCTGAGCTTTAGGCTCCTGCCTCTAAAGATTGCTTAGAACCCACGTGAGTTTTTAGCCTTCACTAGCACCTCTTGTGGAATTTGGTCCTGAACACTAGTAAAATTCATAAAAAGTATATTCAAATGGACGTCCTGACCCTCAAATAGAGCTTTTTCCCTTCTATAGAAGTTGGAACCTCCCCCAAACGTTCAAAGAGTGAGGAATTTAAATTTAAAAATTTGAAAAATGCAAAAAATTACCGAGGCAGACAATCCAACTCTAATGGTAGATTGTCTAGCTCTGGAGAAGGACAATTTTCTTATTTTAATTTGCTTTTGCTCGTAAAAGGGTGATAGAACGCGTCGTTACCCGGTCCCAAGTCCCGGATGAAAAACGTCGAGGGTTGCGTTAGGTAGTTGACAGCTAGCGTAAAACTTGTCGAATCAATCATGACATGAATCCTTTTGAAAATTGCGTTAAAATTAGGGCGTTCCATGGAAACGATACGTTGTATGGCCTGAATACAATGAAAAATAGGCAAGGGCCGCTACAGCGGCGCCCGGGTGTAGTGAAAAGTAAGCAAGGGTCCCCACATCATGGACGGATACGGGTAATGAAGCTAGTCCATCATACTAGAACTCAAGTTAGTAGGATTAGATTAGGAACTTGGAATATAGGCAGTCTGACGGGCAAGTTAATGGAGATGGTGGATATTATGATTCATAAAAAGATTAATATTTTGTGCCTGTAAAAAAAATGAGTTGGAGAGAAAACTAAAGAAATTGATGGCTTAGGTTTTAAACACTAGTGTTCTGGTAAAAATAAAAATAAGAATGGAGTGGGTATAATTTTGGATAAGAGCTTGAAGGATTACGTAGTGGAAGTTAAGAGAAATTGTGATAAAATTATGACTTTAAAAATTATAATTAATGGAATGATTATTAACATTATAAGTGTGTATGCTCCCCAAGTAGGTTTGGATGCGAGCATAAAGAAAAAAATTTGGAATGATTTGGAAGAGTTAATACAAGAGATACCTTAGGAGAAAAGATTATTTATTGAAGGAGATGTAAATGGACATGTTGAAAGTGTTGCTAAGAAATTTAATAGCATTCTTGGTGGATATGATTTTGGAGGGATAAATGAGGAGGGGTAAAACTATTTTAAAGTTTTCTTTAACATATGATCTTGTAAATGTTAATACTTTATTCAAGAAGAGAGAGGAGCATGTTACCATGTACAAGAATGAAACTTCAAGAACTCGGATTGATTATTTTCTTATAAAGAAATGAGATCACTTAGATTGTAAAGATTGTAAAGTCATTCAAAGTGAATGTTTGACTACCCAACATCGATTAATAGTTTTAAATTTCGAGATAAACTATTGGAAAAGAAATAATAAGTCAAAATCCTATCCTCGGACTCGATGGTGAAATCTAAAGAATGAGAATAAATGTATATTTAAGAAGAAGGTTCTAGAACTTAGGCAATGAAACATTAACGGAAAAACTGATCTTATGTGGTTGACAGTTGCTAGCTGTATCCGTAAGGTAGCGAAGGATGTGCTGGGAGAATCCAAAGGAATAATTCCAAATAATAAAGATACTTAGTGGTGGAAAGATAATGTACAAGAAAAAATTAAGGAGAAGAAGATTTATTATGGAGATTAATTTAAAAATAAAAATAAAAAAAGTGAGAAATATAAAGTGGCTCGACGAGAATCTAAGAAAACAGTAGGCAATGCAAAGAATATGGCTCTTGAGGATTTATATAAGAAGTTAGACACTAAAGAAAGAAAAAAACAATTATATAGGATTGTCAAAACAAGAGATAGAAAAATTAAATATTTAATTGAAGTAAAATGTATTAAAGATGAAGATCAAAAAGTGTTTTTCATAGAAGAAGATATCAAAGATAGATGAATGAGTTACTTTAAACAGCTTTTCAATAAAGGTTGTGAAAATTCAATTGATTTTACGGAATTCAGCATCCCAAAAGAAAGTAAAAATTACTCTTACATCCGACGTATTAGTAAAACTTAAATTTGGAAAGTTTTAAAGAATATGAAGCATAAAAAAGCAGTAGGACCAGATAACATCCTAATAGATGTTTGGAAGTGCTTAAGAGATGAAGGAGTTTCTTGGCTCACTAGATTATTTAATATGATTTTGAAAACTTAAAGGATATCAAATGAATGGAGAAAAAATATATTAATATTTATTTATAAGAATAAAGACGATGTACAAAATTGTGCCAATTATAGAGGAGTTAAATTAATTAGTCATACTTTAAAACTTTGGGAGAGCGTGATCGAACAAAAGTTACGTCATAATACTAAGATATCAGAGAATCAGTTTGGTCTTATGCCACATAGATCTATTATAGAAGCCATTCATTTATTAAGAAGTTTAATGAAAAAATTTAAGGAGAAAAAAAAACCTATATTTGTTTTTTATTGATTTAAAAAAAGCTTATGATAAAGTCTCAAGAGAAGTACTTTGAAGAGTTTTAGAAAAGAAAGAAATTTGTACTGCTTATATTCAAGTTATTAAAGATATGTATGGAGGAGTTGTTATTTGTGTTCGGATACAAGCAGGTTTGACTAAGGATTTTTCTATTACAATTGGATTACACCAAGGCTCGGCTTTAAGTCCGTATCTTTTTGCTTTGACTATGAAAGTTATGACTGGACGTATCCAAGATGAAGTGCCTTGATGTATACTTTTCGCAGATGATATTGTCCTTATTGAGAAAACTAAAGAGGGAGTTAAAGTCAAACTAGAGCTTTGGAGGAATGCTCTAGAATTTAAAGGTTTTCATCTCAGTAGATCAAAAATTGAATATAAGGAGTGCACATTTAGTCAAGAAAAAATAATTAGTGATCAAATTGTTAAGAAGAGTGAGTGATTTAGATACATTGGATCAATCATACAAAATGATGGTGAAATAGACAATGACGTTATTAGCAGAATTCAAGAAGGATCGGTAAAATGGAGAAATGCTTATGATGTGTTGTGCGATAGAAAAATCTCATCTAGAATCAAACGTAAATTTTGTAAAACTGTAGTAAGACTAGCAATGATATATGGTGCTAAATGCTGGCCTGCAAAGAGGAAACATACAAATAAAATAAATATTGCAGAAATGAGGATGCTAAGGTGGAAATGTGGAAATACACGAAAGGATGGAATGAGAATGAGTATATCTGAAAGAAAGTTGGTGTTGCACCAATTGAGGATAAACTTAGAGAAAGTCAGTTTAGATAGTTTGGACATATAAATCGTCGGCCGACTGAAGCTCCAGTTAGAAAAATTGAGTTATTAAATTTTGCTCATGTACAAAGAGAAAGAGGGAAACCAAAGAAGATATTACAAGAAACTATAAGGAGTGATCTTAGACTTAGATAAAAATTATGTGCGCGCTAGCGTGACTAACCACATCCATTAATTGACAACAGAGCTTTTTCTTTTTATTATGAAAATTTAGTTTGTGCATAATAAAGTCTGCCATTAATTTCATTATCAAGACTCGGTAAGCCTAATTTCATCCTTTTCAACTATAAATTTGTCTATTTATCTGGTGAGGATAAGTGACTATTTTTTTCTCTCCCTGATGATTTTAGAATTTGATTAATTTTAATTTGATATCCTGGGTGCAATTGCATTGAGTAGAAAGCAAGGCAGTTAAGCTTTTCGTTGAAATTGGTGTTTGGTATAGCGAATTATAAATTTTCTTAATATTAAGGAACATCTATGATTATGTTGTTATTTCCTCAGCTTTGATATTATTAGGCATGGAATTTAGTTGTCTTTATGGACTTTACTTCCTCAACGGTATTTACCTCCTGCGTTGAGATAGTTACATTGTCTCCTATTACTTGCTATCCTACTGTCTCAATGTTCTAATAAGAGGGCAATGATGATAACTTGTCATTTTTCCTAATGCATTCTGATTGTTCTGATTAGTATCATGATATCCTTATTTTTGTCAGCTCTTCAACTTTTATTAGTCAATATTTTGCATTGCTGCATTTTGTGAATTTCATGCTACAGAATTACTTTTAATACCTTTCTGCACGAGCTACTTTCGCTCTGGTTTTACTTCCTATTTCTCTAAAGAGTAATGGTACACATCCCCCGTAAGTGATCCCAAACATTGAAGACAATTAGGGTTTCCTACGTGGCAATTGTGTGCCACATAGATAAAATCAACTTTTTTATTTGTTTGGCATCATTGCCTCCAAAACATTTCTTATTTAAAATAGTTTTGGGAAAGTCACATTACACCTCAAATACTTTTAGAATTACTCACTTTAATCTCAAATTTTTGATGAAATGGACTCCTAAACCCAACAAATTAATACTCTTAATTACATATTTTAGAGGCAATTTAGTTTAGTGCTATCTTAATGCTATGTCATGATATCTAGATGTCATCTCTTATATATTCATAATTTTTTAAAATATTTTCTACAAATATTATTAAACTAAATAATTATTTTTTTAGATAATACGATATAATATTAAATCTAATGCCCTCTTAAGAGTTTTGTTGAGAAAGTCTGGATGTAATGTTAAAGAAGCAACTGATGAAGAATGTAAGGGTAAAGTATATAAGTGCCCCTATAGTTTTTAATGATGCATCTTCTTCCACCGGGATTCTTATTCTAAGCATGTCTATTTACATAATTTAACTTTAATGTATATTTACTCTAATAGTATCTCTAATAATAATTCTTCTAATCCTTCCATCCATCTATGCTAGCATTTCTCTTTTTTTCAAGAATTAATTGTCACTATTTCTATCACGAATGCCAGGTTTTGGAGAAGGCTCTTGAGGTTTGGGACCTTGAAGTTATACCGTGGGACTCTCCTGCTGCAGAACCCTCACAGTGTGATCCTGAACTGGAAAATGCATTCATTTGCCATCTTCTAGACCACTGGTTTTGCATCAGAAAAGTAAATGGAGAGTGGTATAACTTCAACAGCCTTTACCCGGCTCCTGAACACCTCTCGAAGTTCTATCTCTCAGCTTACCTCGATTCCCTCAAAGGTGCCGGGTGGAGCATTTTTCTCGTTAGAGGCAACTTCCCCAGAGAATGCCCCATTCCGGCAACCGATGCGGCTAATGGCTTTGGCCAATGGCTCACTCCTGACGATGCAAAGAGGATAACAAAATCTTGCAATCAGCTTCAGGTTTCTTCGCCAAGCGAACATTCAAATCAGCCTTCACACTCCGAAGAAGATGATGCGATTGCGCTGCAGGAAGAGCAAGATCTAAGAGCCGCAATTGCTGCCAGCCTCGTGGATTTCTCTTCTTTTGGTTCTGAAAAAGCCGCAAGCGAAGTTGATAAAGGCGAAAACGCCGAGAAAGGCGGCTCTGTTAAAACGAATTCAGCTTCTGGTTTGGTTGATGATGGCAATTCCACAGTTCATCTTCGTGCAGGTGCCGATGAGGCGGATGAGTCCAGAGAAGCACGTATGCCTAATTCTGCTTCAGTTGTTAAAGATGATGAGAATCAGTGAGTCCAGAGGTGACTGAAATGTGATTGTGGATTATTTGGCATTGCAATTCAAACGGAGTATCTGTTATGTACTATATCAATTAGTGTTCATCATTGCTTTTTTTTGCATAATTTTTAGATTTTATTATTTTATTGTTTCATATTAAATAAAAAATGAGTTTAAAATTTTCATCAATGTATGTGGCAATTGGTTCAATGTTTATGTAGATTTTTATATTATTTTTAAAGATTATAATAAAAATTTAATTTAATATTAAAAAGATAATTAATTATTTTTTTTTTACATTATTTTATAAGCTTTTATAATATTTTTTAAGTATATTATCAAATTAAATAATTATTTTTTTAAATTAATGTCACATATCTTAATAATATTGAACTTAAATGTTTCATGTAAGAAAAAGCTCCCAGATGATCTGTTGAGGTGGCATGATCGGACTGTTTGTTAATAAAAAATAATTTATTTTCACATTTAACATATTATTTAATAATAAATTAATTTATTTCATATTATAATATTACCGAAAAAACGGGCCCTTTATGTTAAAGTTTACTTATGATATAATATAAAATAATTTTGTAATATTATTTTTAAATAAAAAATTGCTTGGGTTCCTTCCAGCGGGCTGCCGGGAGGTAAACACCGTTTAAGCTCACTCTTGGATCGTTCTTCTGAGCTCGGTGGAATTCTCCTCTTTTTATCCAATTACTCGTCCTCAGAAAGGCGACGATGACGACGATGGCGGCTTCTTGCCTTTTAGGCTGGATTCCTACTCACTCAGCCCCACCTCCCCTTTCTGCATCCGCCACTTCTCTCCCATCGTCAGATCCAGTCCCCCTCTCTTTCCCTTTTCCGCATCCCGATCTCTTCACCGTTTCTTTCCATGGGATCTCCCGCTCCATCGCCGGAGATGCGGAGATCCGTGCATGAGGTTCTTGGAGGAGGCCTCGGTAAGTGGATTTTGTTTGTTTTCCGTTTGTTGGAATTTGAAGTGTTTTGGCAGTTGCAGATGTGGTGTTGTGGAGAAGAAGAGATGTGGCGATTGGGATACTGCTTGGGGCGCTTGCGGTGTGGGTGGTGTTTGAGTTGTTGAAGTATACTTTGGTGTCGCTGGTTTCTAGGGTTTTGCTGCTGCTGGTGTCTATTCTCTTTGTGTGGGCGAGAGCTGCGGGGATTCTTAACAGGTAAAGGGTCCTAGCTGGAGAGGCTTGTTTAGGTTTTACAAGCGAATTTCTTTATTTTTTGAGTGAGTGGCAGAATATTTCCTTTTTGTGCAATTTCGTAACTTCCGCGATCTGCCAGTCAGGGCAATGCAGGTTAAGAAGATTGGAATTTGTTTAAGTAAAATTTCATAGTCATGTTTGGAAGATTCATTGAATATGTGGAATTATTATTTTCACGTGAATAATTTGCCCATTAATTTTTCCAAATAATGACAAAGTCACAGTAACATTGAACCAAATTTTCTTTTAAGTTCTTGGTTTAACACAATGCAGCATTCATTGTTATTATTAGCAATTAAACAAGAAGGTTAGTTTAAATACTTTTGAAATTAGCAATTAAACAAGAAGGTTAGTTTAAGTACTTTTGAAGGGTATTGATTTTTTTCTTTTAAAATTACTCTTAAGAAAAGCTATCGTAATAGAGAAATGGATGCATTTTCACAATTTATGTATGTTTCTGATATGGTTTACTTGGAATTATGTTTTACTAGTTATGACTTGAATGCTTCGTACTATTGACACAAGTAGAATTTGATATTTTCGTTAAGATATTCTCTAGGAAGGATAGACAAGACACAGGGACACGAGGATACATGACACAACACACCGACATGCAAATTTCCAAAATTACAAAACATAGACACGGCAAGACACACCAAATAATATAATAAAATATGTGATTACTATAATTTTTGCTTAATATTATAAAAGCAGTTAGGAAGTATAGAGGCAGCACAAGAATAAAGGAACATGGCACAGTACGATACGTTGGGATATATAAAATTGGTCATGCTTCTTTGGATATTCGTATTGACCTTGTTGGTTAGAACTAAGTTATAAATAGAAATGCGAATTTTTCTAAGACTCTAGAAAAAACCAGTGGGTAGAATGATTTTTCATTTTCTCATGTGATGTAAGGGAAATCTTCATAACATAGATGTTTTCAGCCCCGAATGTTTTGTTTCACTATGTCATACTAACTAGTTTTATCCTGAATGACTTGATGTGAGTGCAGGCCACCTCCATCAATACCAGAGATTCATATCACTGAAGAGGCTACAAAAGGAGTGGCTGATTTCTTGCGGACCCATGTAAACACTGTACTTTCAGTTTCTCGTGACATTGCACTTGGAAGAGACCCCAAGCTTTTCTACCAAGTTGCTGCATCCCTATGGCTTATTTCTTTTATCAGTAGTTGGACTGATTTTGTTACATTAGTCTGCACCAGTAAGTTGCCAAGTCATTTCTCATAGATTCCGGAATTATATCAATCTGTATATTGTATTTCTGCTTTATAAAAAGTTTGAAGATCTTTGCTTGAGATACACCAGAAAGAGTTATTTTATTGTGGAATCTCTTAGTTTGAAATGCACTGTTCTCATTGTACTTATAATGTTCCATATTGTAAATATTACAGCAAGCTTAATAAGAAGTATGCCTTCCCTTTTTAAGAACTATTACTTTCTTTAAGATCTATAGATTGATCTAGACTTGTTTTCGCTTGTTTTATTTTATTTTTATGTTGTTAATGACAAATTTATTATGCCATGAGAGGGTGATATTGAACCGATTATATAAAATCTGATCAAAGTCGAAATCAAATTTTTAGAGTTAAAGCTGAATTGGTAAACCGCCTTAAGTCAAAACCATTTTGATTCTGACCATGCTCAACTAGAAATCTTCAATTCTGAAATCAATTTCTAGATACAAGTTTGTTAGTCCCAGTGTCATGGATACAAAGCTATAGGACATAAACTCAAGTACACGACCATATCAATCTTGTTATTCTTCAAAATTTCAGCAAATTATCGGATCTCATTTTTGTTTTTCAAGAAATTGCAGTAGATTTCTCTAATGAACTTGAGAACTGCAAACTTAGGCATTGGCTCTTAGGATAATCTCATATTTTAAAACTCTAGTATGTCCCTCTTTTTTTATCAAAAAAATTTGATGGATCGTAAGCCAAATCATAATTAGGAGGAGATGGCTTGAACACCAATATTGGCGTCAACCTAGCGCCTAGCATTTTGCCTTAGAACCGTACCAAAGGCAATGCATTTGTCTTGGCATTTCTTTTGATAATAAGCAGGCAATGTTTTTCATTTTCTGTAAGCGATGATTATTAGATTACGTCGTGCTATTAGGGTATAGCAAAATCAGTTTAATTTTGTGTCTAGCAGATCTGCTATACAAGCTATTCATATATTGAGAGGTTTAATAGAGATATTTAGGGAGAAAAAAAAGATCTGTATTTGATTTTTATTGATTTAGAAAAAAGCATATAATGAAGTCTGAAGGGAAGTTCTCTAGAGAGTTTCAGAAAAGAAAGGGGTTTGCACTGCTTATATTCAAGTTATTCAGGATATGTATGAACACAAGAAGATTTGACTAGAAATTTTCCTCAGCTTTAAGTTCATATCTCTTTGCATTAGTTATAGAGGTTTTGACTAGACAATTCAAGAACAAGTGCCTTGGTGCATACTTTTTGCAGATGATATTCTTCTCGTTGATAAGACTAGAAAAAGTGTTAAGGCGAAACTTGAGCTATGGAGAATACATTGGAATCTAAAGATGTTTGTCTTAGCAAATCAAAAATTAAATATATAAAGTGTAGTTTTAGTCATAAAAGAAGCACTTGTAATGGGGAGATGACAGTTGATAACCAAGTTATCAAGAAGAGTGAACTGTTTAGATATCTTGGATCAATCATACAGAATAACAGCGAAATAAATGGTGATATTATTAGCAGGATCCAAGCAAGATGGATAAAGTGAAGAAGTGCATCTAACGTATTGTGTGATAGAAAATTTCACTTATACTTAAAAGTAAATTTTATAAAACAGTTGTTAGGCCAACAATATTATATGATATTGAAAGCTGACCTATAAAGTAAAAAAAAACACACAAATAAGATAAGTACCTCATAAATGATGATGCTAAGGCAGATGAATGAGTACACGCGAAAGGACAATATGAGAAATAAATATCCGCGAGAAGATTGGAGTGGCCTTAATTGAAGATTAGCTCAGAGAGAATCGACTTAAATGGTTTGGACATATAAGCCATAAGTCGATAGAAGCTTCAGCAAGGAAAGTTAGATTATTTAATTCTTTTTTCATGTAAAAAGAAAAAAAGGAAGGCCAAAAAAGACATGGTCAAAAACTATAAGAAGCCCTTATATATTTGGAGTTAAATAAAGATTTTTTTTTTAAATTTCAATGGAAACAAATGATTCATATAGCTGATTCCACACTAGTGAGATTAAGGCTTGGTTTGTTGTTGTTGTTGTGAGTGATGATTATTCAGGGGTTGTTTTCTTTGATTTAATAAACTATGGTTGATCTATGAAGTCATATTTCTGTTAGTACGCTATAAATACTAAGATTGTCTAGTAGGAATGTTTGGTTTGGTTGAAATGTGATTGAAATTGAACATCATTAAGCATCATCCAAAAACTCTTAAGCTCTACACCCAAACTTGTTCAGATTGGGTGCATTGGTTTATGCTCTTCATTCAGTCTATTAAAATCTTTCCTCTCTTTGTGCACGAGTGAGTAGATGTCATATCTAATATTTATACCTCATGTCATTTTTGATCTTTCGCATAGTTCTATTAGTCAATCATGTATATTTGTTGCTTTTAAGGTTTTAATATGATCTAAAAATCATGTAATTATTTCCTTTTCAGGCTTAGCTGCCATTTTGACTGTCCCTCTTATTTATGAGAAACATCAGGATGTCATCGGCAAATACTTATGGATAGCTGATTCAAAGCTCAGGCATCTTTATTGCAGATTTGATGAGTATTTCATAAAGGTAAAGAAATGGATTTTGGAGAAAAAGAAATTAAGCTAATGTTAATTCCTAATCTCTGTGTTATGGGTTGCAAAACTTAAATATTTTTTCTTGGGTTTAGATTTGTTTTCCAATTTTTATGTTTAATGGTTTAGTGCAAACTCTGCATCGGGACACCATGAATGATCATGTTCAATCTTTTTAAGATTTTGCTTGAAACTTTATTGAAATTTGTTCTTGTAGTTTTAATATTAATAGATTTTCTTAGGAGTCGATTCTACCAACCATAGAGTGGAGTTTGAGCTAGTGTGCATTTACTCAAAAAATGGATCTCTTTTTGAGTTAATTTGGTTTTAAGCGAATGAGATTTTGTTGATTTTGAACTGATTTTGATTAGATAACGTTATATTTTTAGAACTATCATAAAATATTTGTTAATAATCTTCTATTAGATGTACTGTGCTCAAATTTATTCCTAGCGTGCTGTCAAGATTTGTTTTACTGAAACAACCAAACTTTATCAAACTGCATCCTACTTTGATCTTTAACATTCATTTGTTATGCTCTCTACTTTGTTATATCTGTCATAAAACCCCCCTCTCTCTATTTATTATATGTATATATTCCTTAGATACTAAAGGTTTCATCTTAGTAGGTCTAAAATTAAATATATGAGGTGTAAATTTAATCAAGACAAAAATATTTATATTTAGGGGGTGACAATTGGTCATCAAGTTATGAGGAAGAGTTAGCGATTTAGATACCTTAAATCAATCATACAAAATGACATTAAAATATATAGTAATGTCATTAGCTGAATCCAAGTATAATAGATTAAGTAAAGAATGTATTTAATATGTTGTGTGATAGGAAGTCTCGTTCAAGCTTAAAGATAAATTTTAGAAGTTAGAAATAAGACCAGTGATGTTATATCGTATTGAATACTGACTTATAGAGTAAAGCATGCAAATAAAATAAGTGTCTTAGAGATGGAGATTTTAAGGTGAATGAGTAGGCTACACAAAAGAATAGGATGATAAATGAGTACATTTATAAGAAAAATAATAAAAAAGATCAAGTTTTGGGGGCTTTAAAGAAGATGAAGTGTAGAAAAGTAATAGAACTAGATACCATTTTAATAGATATTTGGAGGAAAATGAAGGAGTTTCTTAGTTTACTAGGCTCTTTAATATGATCTTAAAGACTAAATGATGTTGAATGAATAAAGAAAATTCCTATTTTAAGAAACAAAAAGTGATATAAAAGATTATATCAACTATAAAGTAATGAAATTAATGAGTCATATTTTAAAACTTTGTGAATGAGTGATCGAGCGTTGATTATATTGTGATATTAGTGTTTTGCAGAACTAGTTCAGTTTTGTGTTTGGTAGATCTACTAAATTTTTATCTAGAAGCTATTTATTTGTGATCTTATGTGAAAACTTATACTTTTTGACCATAAATTCTATTGCCAATATCTAGATGCGCATATTCATTTGCATTGAAAACAACTAGATTTCTTGGAGTATATAGATATATTCTATTTCTTGTTCATTGATTTAAAATATAAATTTAGTATCAGCTGTTGGGTATCCAACTTATGAGGACAATGACTAAAAAAATCAAGAATGCTCATGGAAGAAAGTTTCTTGAAAACGTCAACCTTGAAGACATGAGTTCTTCAAAGAACCATTATCAAAGAGAAGTGTTCCTCGACATGGTTAGCCTAAGAAGTTTATTGGATGAAGTGAACTTCCCATAAAGTTGGAGTCAAAGAAGGAAATCTTTGTTGAATGCTTTTTTCGAATGAGGATAGATAGTCATTGAATGGGAACAACCTCAAGAAAAGTGGTTCTACACAAGAGGTTTCTAGGCCCTAAGGAGTTACTCATCTGTTCATTCTTTGAGAACAGGGCTCAAAGAACTAAACTTGTGTTTTAGAAAGCTGAGAATTTTTAGATGATTATGGAGTGGTCATGTCAACCTCTTACTTAGCCATCATGTAGGAGTGAAGACACACAAGGATATTTCCATTATTCAAAAGAAGAAACAATTCTCCTATTTTCATGCTATAACATTGGCAGAATAGAGTAGCATGGAGTGTGATGCTAATGGAATGCGATGTTGCTACAGTGAAGTTAGTGGTAGCACAAAAAGCTTTTGAAGATCCATTGTTGTTGGTTCGGTCTTTGGGTAAAAACCAACCATCTAGAGCAAATTCAGCTACTTAATATTCTCTGTTACCCATCTAGGATAAGTGAGGTTTTTGTCCAGGCATTTGAAGAGGGAGGGGAACTTATCATCTAATTTTTAAATGGAGAGGCTTAAGGCCAGCTACACTTCCAGTGAGGCATTGGATGTCTATAATTGTTTTAGGAGATGAAATGTGTAAATGAGCCTCTATTTTGTCAAGATTTGCCTTGCCACCTTGATAGAAACAAGCACCCTAAATTCTTTCCAAGTTTGGCTCTAATGTCCTGTTTAGTTGGAAACCATTTTGGTCATAATCATGTATTTTATTTAAAAAAAAATCATTTTTTATTCTTATTATAAAAAATTCACTTTATTCACATTCTACACAATTTTTAACATATTATACTTAATTTTTTATTATTTTTTTAATAAAATAGTCGGAAGTTATTTTGACCATGACCTGACTTCCAATCAAACAAGACCTAATTGTTTGGATTGAGCTTCATCTAACACTTCTAGAGTGTCAAACACTTCTTAAGAGATCTTGTACATGTTCAGGAAAGGTGCTTTTTACAAAAATGCCTTCAACAGAAGCCTCAAGTTCTATTATCGTTGATGTTCAAAGACTATCAAACATGCTCCGGTAAGTGGTGCTAGTGTTTTTGAGCGCAAAGGGTGTTTGATTGTAGTTGCATGTATTATAATCAATGATAAAGGTAATTTTCTTTTCATCCTCTACGGCCATTTTGTTTGATAGTAGTCAAAGAATGTATTGAAAAAGATCATCGCTGCATATCCTTTGGTGAATTCAACCTGTTTATCGATCTTGGGTAGGGAGTATGTATCCTTCAAGCTTGTCTGGTTTAGCTTAGAGAAGTCAACATATATTCACCATTTGCCGCTCTTTTTGACATGAACAACGTTAGCTATTTAATCGACATATTGGACTTCTCGTATGAACTTGGCTGCGAGGAGTAGATCAATCTTGTCCTTTATTGCATCAAGGTGATCACCAAAAACATTATTTTTGACCTGATCTTGATATAGTTGGTCGCATTGTAGAAGTAATCAGGGGACACTCTCTAGCACTACTATGATGGTCAAGTCCACCTCTTCTCCGGCAATTCCCATACATTGCACGCCCACCAAACTTCCGTCGCTACATTCGTGACATGTAGGCATGCATGTGTGGTGGTCATTAATGCCTTATGCCGACTCTTGCTTTCCCACTCAATGTTAAGCTATTGTGGAGAAAGGATTCGGCTTACTTGTTTTTCAGCTATGATGTGCAACCTCCGTTCTGCTCTCAAATGGGACCGTTGTTGTGATGCCTCATCACAGCCAACCACCTCGACTTCTCCCTCCTCCCTCTCTTCATTTCTCTCGCAGGTAACATAGAGAAACCCTCTTCTTTCTCCATTTTTGAAACAAAACAGTTCTCGTCTCTTATTCTCTTCATCTG
This sequence comes from Apostasia shenzhenica, assembly GCA_002786265.1. Lineage (NCBI taxonomy): Eukaryota > Viridiplantae > Streptophyta > Magnoliopsida > Asparagales > Orchidaceae > Apostasia > Apostasia shenzhenica. The sequence goes on along the minus strand of KZ452012.1, from coordinate 3,368,601 downwards.
CTCGTCCCATTCCTTGGACAATCTATACACGAAAAATAATGATTGTTTTGGTCTTTTCTTTGTAATTACAAATATCGATGTCCTTTGTGTAGCGGAGGAAGCTCACTTTGACCCTTCCATTTTGTTCTTATATTTTCTGAACTAGATGCTTTTGTCTTGAAAAGCATGATGCGCATTTTCCAGTTTACTATTCAAACTGCTACTCGTCTTTTCTCAAAAAACCTCGTCCATGTGATAAACTTTTGATGAGAATACGTATCAATGGATAGTCTTTAAAGACTACATTCTTACAGCGTTTCTATCATTAATGTACACCCCATCTTTCTTTTAAGAACCAATATCCCCAATTCATATAATTTGTCTGAAATTTTAGAATAACAGCTGCTATCCAAATATTTGTTTGTAATCTTTAATCACTTCAAAGGAAACTGCATTCTAGTTCTGTATTTCATGCTAGTTAGTATCTTACCCAGATCCTGTTGCACATTAAGGCTCGACGGGTGGGTCTTGCATTCAAGCTCCCTTATGCCCTTGCACTCGAGGGCCAATCTCCCCATCTGGCTCGAGGAAACCTTTGAATGCCTCTGTTACCTTTTAGGAGGCCTCTTGGTTATAGATTGCCATTTGCCAACTGTTGTAGAAATTCGCTAGGTGGGGTCGGCTATATGAATCTTTTGTTTTAATTGCGCTCTATCAGTTACCAAATTCTTATCTAAGTCTAAGTAATTAAGCTCACTTCTTATAATTTCTTGCCATGTCTTCTTTGGTCTCCCTCTTCCTTTTTGTACATGGGCAAAATTCAATAACTCAGTTTTTCTAACTGGAACTTCAATCGGCCTACGATTTATATTTCCAAACCATCTAAGTCGACTTTCTCTAAATTTATTTTCAATTGGTGCAACACCAACTTTCTTTTGAATATATTTATTTCTCATTCTATCTTTTCATGTATATCAATACATCTACCTTAACATCCTCATTTCTGCAACATTTATTTTATTTGTATGTTTTCTCTTTACAGGTCAGCATTCAGCACTATATATCATTGTTGGTCTTATTATAGTTTTATAAAATTTATCGTTGATTCTGGATAGGATTTTTCTATCGCACAACACACCAGAAATATTTCTCAAAGATAATTTTCCAGAAAGGCTGGAAAATTTATAAAAAGAGCCTTTACACTGCTGCTCCAATCGATTAACCAAATACATGGCTCAAGAGTGAATTCAATTTAATCTGTTACAAATCCTATAGATTGATCAATTCATTGAACTGCATAGTTTTGGGTTATAAAAATGGGTAAATTACATCTAGGTTCTTAATAATTGTCTTATGTATGTTTTTTAGCTGTTATTATCAAAAAATTTAGTTATTAAGGGTAAATTATAAGCTAATTCATCAAATTTTATCCTATGTTCTATGAGGTCCTTCACATTTTCAAGCTAATTACTAAAGCCCTGTTTTTCAAAAAAGAAAAGCCCCTTAAACTAGAAGAACCTAATTGTAATTTACTTGTATAGTAAAATAGAACATTAGCTAGATATAGTGATTTATCCCACCGAGGGTTGGCTCAAATGTTCACCCCCTCTAATATTCAGTCGTCCTCTGAAGCAAATCATCCATGCACAAAGCTTTCCTTCCTCTCTCCTCTCTCTCTCTCTCTCTCTCTCTCTCTCTCTCTCTCTCTCTCTCTCTCTCTCTCTCTCCATGATCACTATAAAGCTTCCCCCACACATACAACAACAATGATAAAAAAGAAGCATCTTCATCTCTTCAGACCCAATGCCGAATTTCACTCTTTCTGCCTCCTTCCCATCGCTTCATCAAGCAGTATACGAACACGAGTGGAGCGGCGGAGAGTGCATGGTCCGGCTCTCCTGCCTGCCAGCCGCCCGCCGCGCTGCCGGCTCCATCTCCATCATCATCCGCGAGCGCCACCAAATGCTCCCGCCGCCGCCTCCCGCCGCCTGCCAGCTGCCTCGTGAACCAGAACCCATACCGCAATCCGTCTTCTTCGTCACACTCAACCTCTATTCTTCGTCTTCGACTTCCCGTCTTATGTCGTATGCCGACATCAAGCTCGCCGTCTCCACCGCCACTCGCCGAGCCGCTGCTTTCCTCGAACATAAAATACTGAAATTCCTCAACCAGAAGATCTCCCTCTTCGCTGCTGAAGAAGGAAGAAGCAGCACTTACGCGGTGAACGCCATAGCCGAAGTTGTTTACACATATAACAACAAGGAAGAAGAAGAGTTCCACGAATTGATGATGACGAGTGCGAGGGAGAACGAAGAGGTGAGGAAGATGGTAGAGAAGATGACTGCAGAGATGAAGATGGAGATGATGAAATTGAAGGTTGGGGAGATCATTAGAGACAACCTCGGAAGCAGCGGAAGCTCTTCGATGTCAAGGTTGGAGGAGGAGTAGGTGGAGGAGGAAGAAGAAGAAGAAGTCTGTGCGATCTGCCTGAACGCCGTGGAGAGGCAGGAGAAGATGAGGATCCGGTGCGAGCATTTCTTCCATTATGGATGCATTGTGGAGTGGCTTCTGCTCAGCAAGAACAGCTGCCCGTTATGTCGAGCTCCTCTTGCTGTTGAGTTTTAGGTTTGGCGCGATCAAGATCAAAATAGTACTAATTTAAAAAATAATAATAATAATTACCATTATACCCTTACCCTCCCTCTCTTCACCGGATCCGGTAGCCGCGCTGCCCCGCGCCGCCGCCGCCGGCCTCGTGCGGCCGCGCATGGAGCGCTGTCGCTGGACAGCGTGACGCCGCCCCCGGCTACGTCGTGCGGCCGCGCGGTACGGCGGCCTCGAGGTCGTGCGGCCGTGCGAGGCCGCCGAAGGCGGCGCGAGGCGATGCTGTCGGATCTGGTGGAGAGAGGGAGGGTAAGGGTATAATGGTAATTTTATATATTTTTTAATAATAAATAATTAAAAAAGGCCCAGATGATATTTTTTGAAAACCTAGGGACCCTGATGATATAAATTTAAAAACGTAGACCTGTGTGATAATAACCCTTAAACTCAAGGACCTGGGTGAAATTTACTCAAAATATAATTATTTTTTTAATATATATATATATACGATGAAAAATAAAGTTAGTTAATTATGAGAATATTAAATAAAATTAATTGATGTACTAAAAATTATATAAATTATTTTATTTTTTTAAAAAATAATTTTACTTAACTTAAGTGTAAACCAAATATGAGCTATTCTGTGCCCAACTCTTGTGGTCACATATTCATGGGACACGTTACGATGAGTTTTACTAAACTTTTGTTTATGATTTTTGAAATCTTTCACTCGATTTTTTCTTTAAATTAATTGTAGGAATTTATAAATCTCTGTTTTGCTTTACTTTTTGATTCATACTTTAAATTTTAAGAAACTTATTTGTGATGAATTTAAAGAAAATGTGGATAAAAAAAATATTAATAGACCTATCAGTAATAAATTTGTAAAACTTAGGTCCCGAGGTGAACTTTGAAAACATTGATTGTGTTTACATATAATTTTCCGGTAATGAATTGTTTATTAGTAAAAAAATATTTATATGTTTTATAAATCATTATTATCATGTAGTAAGTATACTGTGATTGATATATGAGTTCATTGTGAGTGAATTTGTGAAGAATTAAGTTTTTTTTCTTAATTTAATATATTTTATGCAATAAAAGATTATTTTAGTAATTTTTTTTTGTTCATATCTTAATTTAACATGGACCCAGGAATAAAATTAGTTAAGTTTATCTGTAATCATACTTTTACTTCGGTACCTGGATGTAATTATTCCTTTTATATTTTTCTTTCGTTTTTCGGCCCTCCTCCGCCCCCCGCTTTGAACGTTTTTACGGTTTTTGAAAGGATCCTGAGATCCGGCGAGGGACTTTGAACCTCTGTCGGGGCTCTTCTCTTTTTGATGGGGTTCTCGCCGATCTCAGCGTCGCAAATCTGCCGGCAGGTAATCAATTCCTCGATTGTATCCCTGCTTCTTGCTGTTTTGATTAGCCGTTAGAAAAATCCAGTTACTTGAATCTCGATCGTCGGCGAAAACGAAGGCTTTTTCTGGATTCAGTTGTAAATATACTTGGAGTTTTGGTTTTGGAGTTGATTGGTGTGGGAATTTGGTTTTTCTGTGGGGTTTGTGGTCAGGCGTGAGTTTTCGTGCCGACTTAGGGTTTTGGGGTTTTCATATCCTGATTGCAATTATAGATTCTCTGAAGGAGGTAAGTTGTGTGGAGAACAAGCAATCGTTTACTGTTTGCTCTGCTTTGTTGGTTTTATGTTCTTTATGGGAAGGTGGCTTTTCATTTAATCTGAGCGATGACTTCAAGAAAAGTTTTATTTTCTTAATTGCTAAAAAGATTTGATTTGTGGGTTCTCTATGTTTTCATACTTCATCCACTTCCTTGGTTATTCAATTCACAGGTTTGTGTTGAGCCTTGCAGGACATGTGAAATTCCAGTGGAAGAGATAAAGTTCACGCCTAATAAATCACTCAACATACTATTAATTATTGTTAGAAGGGGGGTGTCCTAAAAGTGAACAAATTGTAAGGCCTTTTTTATATCTATAGCAAGCTTTGTAGCTAGATGTTTCTGCTCTTGATTAAGAATCAGTTCTTGTGTCTTTTATGAAGGTCATGAAAGCCTTTGCAACTATATATGATGGCATGTGGTAATGTGGGCTCCGTGCCCACCTTAATTCTTGCTAAGCTGGATGATATCTTGAAGCTAGCTTTGGTCCTCAATGGGCACTATATCGTCTTTAGCCAAGGCTTTATTGTAGTGCTATGAAGCACGGATATGACACGGAAATGCAGGGACACGATACTATGCGATATGACAACACAACAATTTTTCAAAACATAAAATACGGACACAATATGACACTTTAAATACAATAATAATAAAATTAATAATTAATACATAAAAAATACTTAAAACATAGAGTAAATATGAATTTTTTAATATAAATAACTTGTGAGTAGTACAAATGTCTTATAGGATCAAGATGAGAACTTGAGAAGAGACGTCGTCGGCATTGAATAGATTTTGGATGTAGATTTAGGGATTATTTTGTAAAGTGAGTAAGAGAATAAGGGAAAATGTAATTTTTTGCTTATCAGGACAACTACGATGAGGATGGTAATAAGAGGACGTCAAAGCTCTCGGTGTTGAGGATGAGAGAAGGATAGGTAAAGCTAGAATTCTAAACTTTTTATGATTATTTCATTTTTGTAAGGCTCAAGGACAGCGAGGGAGAAAGAAATTTGATTTAACTTGGCTAGCTTATAATATTGACTTATATTAAGTAAAATTTTAATAATAATAATAATAATAATAATAATATAAAAGATAAATTTTTAGTTTTATTAGATGTAAAGTTTTAATAATAATTTTTTTTTTTAATATTAATAAAAAAATAAAGAGGAGGTAGATGTGTTCGTAGGTTTTTATTTTATGGTTAATATTATTAAAAAATATAATATTAATAAATAAATTTAACATTAATATTAAATGTATCTAATTTTATCTCAAATGTGTTTCAAAAGTGTCATGGATCTCAAAAGTATTCTAAGGTGTCTTGAAGTGTCCTCGCATGTCCAAGAAGTATTCTTTAATTTTTTTTAATATTGTTTTATCGTGTTCAATATAGTATCCATATCCATATGTTCGACACAAACATGACATGATTTTTTGAAATGTCCATGCTTCATATAGGACACAAATTTATATGCTTAGGTGAGATCATCCTACATTTGTACGCTTAGTGCAAGGAAATGATCCACTAGTGATCCAAAGAGAGGTGGTTCCCAAGCCTTCTATAAGAGGGGAGTGATACTTAAAAGAAGGGAGAAGAGAAGGAAAAGAGTAGAAAAAACTCTTTCTTCGGTGGAGAAAAGATTCCTCCTTCTAGGATCGTTTGTCATATTTATAGATGAAGGAATCATTATTGTGATCCACAGAATCATTGAGGTGACACTGATCTTCCGTTAGGATATCTACCTTTTGATGTTGTGACAATCAAACCATTCCCACATGTAGCTATGAAGGACCGAAGTTGGGCTATAGTAACTAGTTGTTTATTCTTGACATTATTATGAGCCAATTTTCCTTTAAAGGTTTTCGTGCGGCTTTCAATGTATTAAGAGAAGACTCATATCAGATGAAGGCACCTTCCTTTTAGACCACTGCATTTATGAAAACTTCTATTGAGGGATCTCCTCATAAAAGGTTTCTATTACTTGTAGAAGACTTGTGGTACTTGTGGGACAGGATGACTTACTTGCATGCGTACTGTAGATGGTATGTCTCAAAATCAGGGTAACTAGAGTATTGCCAACATGGCACTTCAACTTTGGGATTTGGTTCACATAGAGCAGATACGTGTACGTCTTGTCTGATTATATTTGATTATTTCCGTTAGCATTCAGCTCCTAATTTACTGAGCACTACATTTATATAGTCCCAATAAATTTATGGACTTTTGGTGCGTGGGCGATCTTCAGATTCCCATCAAGTTGCTAGTATAGTTAGGTTAGCTAGTTGCTCCTTTTCTTTCCCCTTTTGTTTCTTTGCAATAATTGTTTGGTCATAGGACATATATCTAACTTGGAGTTAGAGAAAGCCTTTGAGGGATTGAGTTATTTGGAAGATGGAGGAGGATTTGGGTCACCACCTAGTGGAGACAAGTTAGATGGAGGAGGTGTGGCCATCAGTGCACATTGTGATGTGGAAGCGATGCCTACTCCCAATCGAGAAAGGAAATTCCTAGAGGTGTTTTTTGAAGGAAGCTTCAACTATCATGCCTTGCCCCGCCATAACCACATTTAGTGGCATTGCGGAAGCATCGCAATGAGATGCGGTGATGAGGAATATTACAACATATAATATTCGATAAATATACATTAAGCATATGAATTCATCTAGAGTATCAGAAGTCCAGCTTCATAAACAAATGTTCGAAAGAAGAGTCCACTAAACAATACGACTACACATTATTTCATTTAACAAAGTTCATAACATTTAACAAAAATGTAAAGAGAACATTCTACAAATCAAAAACCCAGATCTTTTTTGGCTTAAACTCCTTAGCCAGTTACTAATCTAAAAAAGAATAATAGGTTAAGTACAACTACACATTATATTGTTCAAACTTAAATAAGTAAATATGGAAGGGCAATCAAACATATATTAGATGATAATATCTCTAAAGGTATATAATAATCAAGAAAATAGGTTTATTAAAATAAGAATACAAGGTATTGTACATCAAGACAAATATACCTATGCAAATATAAGTTTTCAAACATAAAAGAAATAATGAAATTTGAATAGATCACAAGTAAGATATCAAATAATATAATAGTGTTGTGTCAAAGGAGAGCTATATGAAAAATGTGAATATATACAGGATAATACAAGACTAGAGATTATCACACACTTTCAATCACACACAATCATATTTAAATTGATCAATGCTACAATAATCCACTACAATACTGAGGTGAACAAAAGAATATCGTACTCTTGTAGGTAAACCTATTGGTTTCTATGGGGACTTGTCAATCTCGCTCATGATTCGTATTAAATAAAGGTATCAGTTGTGTATATCGAACTATTATATCATGAGCATACATAAAAGGAGTAATGTGCTTAGAATACAATAGGTCATACATATCATCGAATGCATGTAGATAACAAATGAGCACTTCAAAAAGCAATTGAAGTATGAATTTTGTAACAGTGATCAATCTATCAAACAAAGGATACCAAAAAGATGTGAAAAAATTATATTTTCATAGTCATTGCTGTAAATAAAGTCATACAAATACTATGCAAAATATACACCAGGAGGGTGTATATATAAGAGAGCTACTTATGTAGGTAAATAAGAACTATCTACCTCAAATAGTACTAGCAACGATCTAATGCTTGCTCTATAGCCTCGATCTCCTCAGTGTCAGTCGAGCCTAAAGCTAAGACTTTAGATTATTCATCCCATAGTACAAATATTTAAAAAAATAAACATAATAAACAATAATATATATATACATACACAAATACAGACAAACATATATAATGTCATTAATAAGAAGTTTTATATATAAATATAACTAGCTAAATAATTACATTTGATATACATCTATATGTGTGTAGTATGAAATATATACACTATTATAAACTAGTACATTCATAAGAAACCAGTTTCTAAGTAATTTTCATGAAATATATAACCTAGTACCTTAAATATATAAATATGTAATCATAAAGTACATCAAAATACATAATTTTTCTCATATTAAGGTTATCTTGAATCAAATTTATAAAAGTTAGTATAAATTAATAAAGAATCTAACTATTGAATTTGAACCAAAATTACAATAAGAAATTTTATAAATTAGATATAAACAAAAATATTACTTTTTTGAGATTACTTCTTTCAAATGATGCCAAGTAATGTAGAGCTCCTCCTAGCTAGTGGGAGGGAGCTTGCCTAGAACTAAAAGGGATTCGAATTCACACTACTACAATTCTTATTTAGGGTGGAAAAAAATTATAGTGTTTAAGGTAAAAAAAATAAATAAATAAAATGATGCCAAAAATTAGAATTAATATGAACGAATTGCTCTCATCTTGCAAAATTCTCCAATGAAATTAACGGTCATAAGTATAAACGAGAGCAACAAAGAGAGTGACAGGAGAGAGAGAGGGCGGGGGAGGCAGCGTGAATGGCAGGAGGGAGAGAGCTTAGGATTTAAATATAAATATATGATATGATATTATTGAATTACATAATATATGATATTTTACTTATATATTATATAGTTTATATATCTATTATATAACAAATCAATCTTAGCCTCAATATGAGGCACATCGCACGGTGGCCTGTGGGCCCATTAAAAAATTAAAAAATTTAACATTAAAAATATAAATAAATAGGTTATTACACTAGCAGTGCTGCCATGGTTGGTTCCTTACAAAGAGTTAAAAATAGGTAATTTGAAACTTTTGAATACTAAAATTTGAGATATTTTAGTTCACTAGGCCCTTTTTTTGGAAAGTTGTGATGATGACATGACAGAGGGATAATAATGTAATCTTGACCCTACTTTTGTCTAGAGTGTAGGCGATTGAGTATGATCCCCTCTCCTTCTTTCTTTCTCTTTCATCCTTTTGCATCATTTTGTTTTCTGTAAATTGGATGGTCTTTAGTGATTACAACTCCGGTGATTGTGAAGATTAACTTTTGCACAGAAATGACTGGTTTGTTAAGGATCACCAAAATGGACAGACAGAGCGCATTACAGGATGAGGAATTTCTAAATGTCATTAGGGGAAACTTGTAATGTAAATTCCCAATAGCTCAGCCGAAAGAATGGCCAACTATTTGAAATTGCACAAATCTTGCTAAATGTAGTGGCTTTCATATGTTCTTTTGCCAAATTATTTGAGTGGAAGAAGATGAGTTGGAATAATAGACTCTTTGGGGCTGCCTTTAAATGGATGATGAACAAGAAGTACCTTTGTTGTTTCATATTGAAGACACAAGTGCAGAAGGAGTCTACATAAGATGGGCAGAGTGTTGATATGCGATGCCTCATTTGCGGTGTTTGCTCTTATGAAAGAAATAAGAAAGAACAAAGAAGGAAAAACTATACTACATAGAGGGCTTACAGATTTATATAATTTGGAAAGATTGTCCTATATCCACAGGCCAAGCTTGAGGAAATGATCCACTATTGATCTAAAGGGTGGTGGTTACCAAGCCTTTTATAAGAGAGGCGAGATATTGCAAGGAGAATGGAAGAAGGAAAGAAGGAATAGAGAAAGTGTCTTTATCAAGCGGAGAAGAGAATCCCCCGTCTTCCCTTTTAGGATTGATCCTATTATAGTTGAAGGAAGCATTATTGTAACCTGCAAAATCATTGAGGTGACACTAGACTACTGTTAGGATATTTGCCTGTTGATGCTCTGACAGTCTTCACGTTCCCACGAGTCGCTACACAGAGGGGAAGTTTGGTGATAGTGAGAAGTCTGTTCTTCAGATTAGTATGAGTTGATTTTCCTTTGAAGGTTTTCGTATGACTTTGGGTGGATTAAGAGTGAAGACTAATATGAGATGGGGGAATCCTCCCTTTAGACCACTGCATCTACGGTAGCTTCTATCTGGGATGTTCTCGTGAAAAGCTTTTGGTGCACATGGAAGACTTGTGGCCCTAGTGGAAGGTGGTGGCTGACTCACATAAGTATGGTAGATGGTACGTCTCAAAATTCAGGTAATTAGAGTTTCCTGACTTAGCAATTTAGCTTAGCCTACTTGGGATCTAGATCATGCATAGGAGGCATGTGTACAACCGTGATCATTGCATTGATCATTTCCATTAATAAATACCAAGAAAGAAACAAGTCTCAATGAGAAAAGTAGTTTTGAGTTGCAGATCGACTTAAAGGTACCAAATGGGGCACATCAAAATATTCATAGATAAGCTCCTTTTTTCATTCTTCCCCATTATATCATGCATGTATGCATGTTTTGGTCCTTTTGGAACTTCATGTCACTGCTTGATAATCTCTCATTGATTCTTTTCTATTTAATTTCATTATCTTGCTGCTTAGCTTCTCAGCCTCTCAATGCTCTCATGTTGGGATACTTTTTTTCTATGTTATGCAGCTGAATCTATTCCAGATAGGACAGAAGTGCAATGCCTCCACATGTGGAAAAAAGTTCTTAATCTGAACCTTGTAAAAGGTCCCTGGACTCAAGAGGTATTTTTCTATTTCTCCATTGATTGAATCTTGGCTGGGGTTGACAATATGTTTCTTGTCTAATCGTGCTGCCTGCATGCAGGAAGATGATATATAATCATGAAACATGTTGATAAGTATTGGCCAACAAAATGGTCTCTAATCACCAAATTTCTTCCTGGACCCATTGGGAAACAATGCTGAAACAAAATTCGAAGAAAGGTACTTGGATTTTCTTAACCTACATGAGCCAAAAAATTACCATGCGTATGATTTCTTTTTCTATATAATAACTTTGTTCTATTTTACCCATTTTGTTACCAACCTTTGTGCTGAACAATCTGAGAAGAATATTTAGGTTGTTTGTTAGGATGAGCATTCACTTTGATACCTTTCTTGCTCATGTGCCCAAGTCTACTGTGTCACCGATCTATTTCTCTACTTAATCCTCCTTTAATGATGCCACAGAATGATTGAAATTGTGGTTAAGTACAAAGTACCCATTTTTGTTCCTTAATTAATCACCATGTAATCTTTGGTGATCTTCAAGAACCTCCAACATACGCCGTAGTGCACCATTGGCTGTCAAGCTGCCCTATGGAAATCAGGTTAGTCTCCACATAATACCATTCGGTGTGGTAACCTACACATCACTTTTTAAATGATATTTAATGGCGCATTGTTAGCAAAAGGATCATCACCAAAATTCCCAGCAATGTAATTCTCTCACGATTGAGAGTGAAATAAAACAATTCTCGGTTGTAAAGCACGGACACGATACGGCGATACGGTGATTTTCCAAATCATAGGACACAGACACGGCATAATACGCCAAATATAATAATAAATTTAATACTTCATACTTAAAACAATACATAAAATATTATACAAACTTAACTTTTTTAGTATAAATACCTTGTGGATAACACTGAAATCTCATAGGTTGATAGGATCAAGATGAGAACTTGAAAATAAATGTTGTTAATATTGAAGAGATTTGAGATGTAAATTTAAGGTTTACTTTGTAAAGTGGATAAGAAAATAAGAGAATACAATTTTGCTTGTCAGGACAATCACAGTGAGCATGACAATAAGAGGAAGTAAGAGCCTTCGATGTTGAGGATAAGAGAAGGATAAAAGTGAAGTTACAAATTTTTTGCGATTGGTTTATTTTTGTAAGGCTTGAAGGCAACAAGAGAGGAAAAAATTTGATTTAGCTTAGTTAGCTTAGAATTTTGATTTATATTAGGCAAAATTTTAATAATAATAATAATAGATAGATTTTTAATTTTAGTAGATAAAATTTTAACAATAATAAAAATTTTAAATATTAATAAAAGGAATAAAAAGGAGGTAGATATATCCATAAGTTTTATTAAAAAAATATATAATGTTAATAAATAAATTTAATATTAATATTAAATATATTCAATTATATTTTATGTGTTTCTGGTGATCAAATTGTCAAGAAGAGTGAGCGCTTTAGATACCTTGGATCAATTATACAAAATGATGGCGAAATAGATAGTGACGTTATTAGCAGGATTCAAGCAGGCTGGGTAAAATGGAGAAATGCTTCTGGAGTGATAACTGATAGAGCGCAATGGAAACAAAGGATTCATGTAGCCGACCCCACCTAGTGGGATTAAGGCTTGGTTGTTGTTGTTGTATATTTTATGTGTTTCAGAAGTGTCTTATGCCTCAAAAGTGTAATGTATGTCAGAAGTGTTTCAGAAATGTTCTAAGGTGTCCCAAAGTATTTATGCATGTTCAAAAAGTGTTCTTTTAATATTATTTTATTAGGATGCGTCATGTGGCGTGTCCGACACAATGTCCCCGCGTGTTCTCACGCGTCTGGATGTGTAACATGAACACGGTGTCATTTTTTGAAGTATCCCTGTTTTATAGATTTTCGGAGTTCATAAGCCACGACACCATTATAGCTGTCACTACTCAAAGTCTATGTATCTAAGACCCCCTTTGTAATTGCATTAGTAGTGGTAGACTACGTATTTTGGTTCTTTTTTGACCACCATTTTTGCTTCAAATGACTTTTTTTGAGTAATTCTTGCATCTTCACCACCAAGTCTTGATTGGCTTCTCTTCTTTGATTTAGATAAGCATGATTTTGATTGTGCTATTGTGTCATTTGATTTTCTACACATAAGGATGTATCAGATTTACTTGATTTTTTCCTGCTCAAATCTTCACTAGGGCCTGTTTGTTTGCAAAGTTTAATTTTAATAAAATTAAAATTAAACTTGGATGAAAATTTTCACAAACAAGTTTTAATTTGCACGAAACTTTGCCACCCATCACAGTTACCATGGCATTCTAGCTTTCAGGTAAAGAAAACAACAAAATCAACTCTTGGACTTCATCTCCAAGACAGCCTGTTGAACTTGAAAATTAAATTGAATTCATTGGATATGATCTGCAACAGAAAAACTTCCACCCATTTCTAAATTGAACAATTGACACACTATGCTATGTATAGCTTGTTCGATGCAGTCATTTTCTGTTTCAATTTTTCGACGCCCTCTTCAGACTAGTAGTGTGGTCTTCTCATTCATAATACCAGAGGGTGATGTTTCACATCATCAGCTGATTGACTCCCAAGTGCTTGTCGATCTAATGGAATCCCAGATTCCCAATCCTTTTACGTCAGAGATTATGATTTATGCCTTTGAAGCAGCAAATGTAGCTTATTCTGATACAAAGTCTTTGATCTGCATCTTCATCTTCCAATAACCAAAGTCCTTCCCATTGATCTTAAGGGGCGTTTGGTTCAATGTTATCTCAATATTATGTTATGTTATCTTTAGAAATTAATTGTTTGGTTTAATGACATCTTTAAATAACATTACAATTAATTACAAAAATGTTATTACATGATGACATCTAGATGTCACTCCAAATTGGGCGACATCTCAAGATAACACCATCAATTTGTCATTATAATGCCAATAACTTCCAACTAAACAAAAATAATTTGGATAGCATTGATATTTTCTAATATCATAACATTGAACCAAACAAATGTCTATTAATGAATAACAATGACATTTAGATAACATGACATCTAAATAACATTGACATTGAGATAACACTGAACCAAACGCCCCCTTAGTTATGCCTTCTTATGTGTCATCGTTGCTCCTAATATTCTTTTTAATCACCCTTTGAGACTACTTGATAAGGGAATAATACTTGGGTGCTAACATACAAATGAATGGATGCCCATTAACACAAAACTTAGGATAGTAGATAATGGCCATTATTAGCATATTAATACCATAACTTATGATTGAATATTCAATTGCTTTCTCGGCCTTTTGGCTAAGATCAAGTGATTGGAAATCTAATGCTAAATTGTCCGCCATGTGTATTCCAATGCTTTCTACTCTATCGCCAGAGTGTACTACATTTCATCCATGTTATTTAGATGACAATAACTCTAGCCTTAGGTTAAATTCTTCGCCTCCAAAAAGGTTACTATTTAATATTTATTAAAAGAAGCTAATTTGCCTATATTAGGAAAAAAATTATTTATTAAAAATTTATCATTTTATAAATGCATTTTATAACTAATCTATTTGAAGGAGTAAAATAATGTATTTTGGTTGTGTTCTTATAGCCTAGTAGGGAAGGAGCTTGTGTGAGTAACAGTGGCAAACTCAAATTTGAATCATACTATTAGAATTTTTTGAGTGGGGTGGGGAAAAGTGGTGCCTAAGAGTAAAATAAAAAAAATGTGTATGATCAATTCACAATATTTATGAAATGTAGCAGGTAGACTCTTCTCTCTCTCCCACTCACATTTACATATACTTCGACTGCAATAGATCAATCAAAGATGAAGTTTTATTGTTCTTCTTTGAGGGTGTGTTTACTTTGATGAAATGATTATTTTATTTCACCATTATTTCATATAAAATAGCATATTTATTTCGATGGAATAGTTATTCTATAAGAATTTTTATTTCATATTTCATGGAATAGTTATTCCTTCCACCGACTGAAAGAATAACTATTCATTGGTTATTCCTTATTAGTTATTAATCAAAATGTGTCCAATAATTATGTTTTTCCCATCTCATTCTACAATACAATGCTCATAAGATATGAAAGAAAATAAGTTGAATTATAACTCTTATTAATGAGTTATTAATCAAAATACGTCAGATGATTGGGTTTTTAAACCCTTTTGGATAACGAATTATCTTCTCCATGAATAATGAACTATCCATCTTCTCCCATTCCATCGAGTTTATTCAGTATTTGGTCCAAAGATTCATAATTGCGTAATATTTAGATCAATATTACCTTGAATTAAGCTTGAGTTGTGCTATCAAATCACCATGTCGGCTCATTGGTTTGCGTGGTAGGGATTAGGCTGAGAATGGCACGGAATTTCCCAAAACATGGTTGTCGTTGAATAATCATTTCGAGGTAGTGGGAGAAACCATTCGAAGTAGCCAGCCAAATAAGGCATCTTAGCCGATTTATTTGCCCACAATGCAGTTAATGTGGCCATACCTTATTGTACCTCTTGGCATCGTGTATGAGTTCGCGTCTAAATCTCGACAGTGAAGGCTATCCTTTAAGTACGAACCAGCTCGCCAATGGGCCCATATCGAAGGAGCCTTCCATTAATGGGAATTGTCGACTACCCTTAGCATTCATTTAAATATCTTCCATAAACACGAGTTGAGTTTATTAAGTTGAGCCATGAGCTATATTTGCAACTCGTAATGTTATTGTGCCGAGTTTATAAATAGAATATAAGAGTCAGTAGTTATAGTATGTATTAGTCAAATCAATAAGTATGATTAACTCTTGTTTAAAATTTAATATATATTTTTTAAAAAAGTAATTTTCAATTCATCGGGGATTCTAGCCAACTCAATTGATTAAGGTTTCAAGCCCAATCAAAATCGAATGTTAGTCAAGTTGATTCAGCTCGAAGTCAAAATTGATATCAGCTCGTATCAATTTATAAACTGATTAGACAAGCTTAAGCCGTGCTTGGCTGAATCTCTCGACCTCGGATCATTATCACCCCTATAAAGTGACCCACAACCATGAGTATGGTGCACCCATCACACTACCTACAAGTACACGATTTTCGGTCACACCAAGTGGACTAGCCCGAATCAAAGCGACTCTCTAGCACACAAATATAACTGCAATTAATAACGCAGAAGTGCTCAATGATCACTCAAATACGCTCTTCTTAAAAATAAATCAATTCAATTCAATTCAATTCAAAAAATTAATGAGCATGAAAAGATTCGCATTTGGAGAAATATTGAAGAGCATACATTAAAAGAACCCAGATTACAGACATGTAAAATGCATACACACACTATTAATACCATCATGTTTATCTAAAATATAATGTCAATAACTCAACTCAAACCAACTAAAAATCAAATAAATTTTCATCAATGCAAATCGTACAATCTAAAATTGAAAAACTTCAATTCCACTTTATGAAAATCTCAGCTGGAACTGATGGGATTTCAATTATTATGCAACTCACTGGATAATGTAATAATACACAGTTGTCTAAAAAGATGATGTATGTAATAACGTCCACAGAATTTCAAAAATAACATTTATTTCAGTCTTCTTTTGAAAAAAAAAGTTAAGAATGAAACTGTATGTCAAGTCTTTACGCCGCCAGAGGAGATTAATGATGTTCCTCCCCCCACATCTCTTTCAGTTCATGAAGACTCAAAAAGCTTCAATTTTATTCAATTCTGGCCTAAAGACATGTTCGCAAAATAATTCAAGTTGGCACGTCTTTGATGAACAGTTTTTTCACCTGCAAAAAAAATATATAGATGGGTAAACCCTCCATGCTGCAACCATGCACATAAATAGGTTTTTTTGAATCTTTCATATGGGTTTCTGAGGTATTTCATTTCAGCTATTTCAACCAGTAACTTCTACATATATTACATCAAAACTTCTATGATGGATGGATGGATGTTTACATACATGTCATAAAAAACTTTGAATTTACATATATGCTACATTCTTCACAAAACTTGAACTATGAGGTCATATTTATTTGAAAGAGGGCATGTATGTAAATGCCTGTTTATTAAATAACATCCAATCCCTTAATTTGTTGATCACTTGTGCAACTTTTTTCATATAAAATACTGAGCTTTTCACTTCCCCAAAAGACCCTCATATCAAATTTTTTTAAATTAGCATTTATTTCATTTTTTTTCTCCTTTTTTTCAAATCACTCAAAATCCTGAAATTCAAATTTAAAGATCTAAACCTTTGAAATTTTCTTTCTATAATTAAAAAAGTGGTGATACTGCAGCATGGTCCGAGGAATTTGTTAGGCTATTAGATAATTGGAATACCCAATAGCCCACATTGTTGCTGAAGGAAATGACAATTATAGCCCTACATATACGTAGCTAGTGGCATGAGCTAATGGGAATGATATTTTGTCAAAAAATAATGTTGTAGCAATGATTTATTACACTAGAATTGTTGATGTAATGGGCTCAGTAGTTGAAATTTGCTTAATGGGAACAACATGGTTAAGTGAAAGACTAAATTGAAGAGCTCATGGTGGAACCATTATGTACAAGGTACAAGATTAAGAACTTCTTAGTCAAAGCATGATGAAGGCATGAACTAGGATAAACCCTCTGAACGTCTAGATGGCGTCTAAGAGATAGTAAGTGGTGGAAAATCTCTCTTGATGGGCTTAGAAGATAGAGATTGAAAGAAACCCCTTGGGACAGGGTTAGGAGCAACACCACTTGAGGCTGGGTTAGAAGGGAGACCCCTCGGGACAAGGCTAGAAGGAAGGCCATCGGCACATGTTAAGACGAAGGCCTTGCTAGATAGGGGTAAGAGATCTCAACTTGGCTCAGCTCACTCTGGCCTGATATAGTGCCACACCGCTGAGATTGCCCCATGGAAATCCTTATGATAACACTAACTCCAGAGAGCTAGGCGTCAATATTTATGCGTGCTTATTTGTCAACAATCATATACGACACAAATGGAGTGGGAGCCCTTTTTAAAAGTCGTTGCTTAGGGCACAAAAGAGACTCCGTCCTTTGCATTCTTTTAAGGTAGCATTTGCAAGTACTTTGTAAAGGAGTAAGAGTTCTAGCAAGAGGATAACGATGGCGAAGCACTAAAGGAGATTTGGAAAATACTTGGCTGCATTTAGAAAGAAATCTTTAGTGAGCTAGCCTCCAAAGTCCCTTGAGAAAAGAGACTCAAACGTTTGCAATTACCAAAGCAGAGAGAAATTTAAAAGGAAAGGAGTAAGTCTTTGGGGAAAAGGCTATAGCTTTGTTGAATGTGACAGTCACTATGCAACAAACTAAGGAAAAAACTGTAATAAGAGATGCCGAAGAAGATGAATTTGAAAAAGTAATTCCATGGAAAGACCACTATACCTAGGTAGATGTCTCCTATCCACCCATATTTAGTGGTAACTTATTATATGCATTGCTCACACTTTGGATAGATTGAAGGGAGGAACTAAAGCCGAAGAACATCCGAAGAAGAGGAGCATCCCAGAGATTTCAGGGACCTTTACAAAGATAGTTGACATAGGTGCTCTCAAACCGCTTAGAGAATTGTTTTTGTTTCCATGAAACCACATTAAATGACTATTCTTGGGATGATAATAAGTTTAACTATTGAAGGAAACCTTTAAAACTTGTTCAAGTAAATATTAAGGTGGAGAAGCTGGAGCAGATGAAGGCATCCATTATAGAGGGTGAAACAATCATTCTGCAAATAGGTGACACCAAGAAGTCCAAAGGGGAGTTACAAATTTCCTCACAAAAAGTTGCATCGAAGTGTTATGCCTTGAAGAGAGAGCATGAGGCAAATTAGGGTATGTATCCTTGGGGAACAAAAAACCTCTACAGCCCGAAGATGACAAGAAAGTAGGAGCGAGAAAGAAGAGTAGCGACCACTAAAGGAACAAGCTAAGGTTCAAGCTGGACTGTAGACCCTAAAGCTTGGATGATGCCTGTGGCGATCTTGGCTCTCTGATCAAACTAGTGTTGTATGTGCTCGGAAGGATTAAGGGCAAACAGGGGGCACTAGAGCCCCTGAAAAGTAGAATGGTGGCACCATCGAAGGAGGCGCTACCCATGCTTATACTGGAGGACGAGACAAGGGAGATTTTGGTATAGGTGATGGAGACATTTGTGGAGTGAGGTGCATCCTAATAGGGATAGCCGGTTGAAGTGGCAATAACAAGTTGGTTATGAAGAGGTAAGAACATCCTAATAAGGACTCATATGTAATTTACCCAAATTTTTAAATACTTCTTTGATGCTTTATGTTGAAGATTATAGAGCGTGCAGCCCTATCATCACCAAAAATTACAAGGTCAAACCTACAAAAACGTCTTGGATTATCAGATAATCTAGAAGAGAAATTGCATATTTAAACAAATTCGAAAACATGCTAGTGAAAGCTACGAGCAAAAGTATCAAACATTATTTGAGAATCTCAATACCTAAAGGATATCATGTCACATCAAGAGCTTGTTGATGATAGGTGATGAATAATTAATCGAAGAAGAAGATAATTGTCGTCAACCAAGTGAAAAGATGGATGTAAATCAAGTTACCTGTTCCAAAGTTAAAAACATAATAACATTCCATGATCCGAGGCGACCAAAATTTGGAATGAAACCTTTGTAGAATGCAAAAGGTCCCTGCGAGTAGAATTTATCATGAGTTTTACCATGGATATGCAGAGAAATATCAAAAAATGTAATATAAAGTAATTGGCTGGACAAGATCAAATTATAAATAAAGAATCATAATGGGTACTGATATTTTCTAAGGAATAATATAGAACTAATAGAACTCGTGTGTGTTTCAAAATATACAATTCTTTGACTGAAAGGAAAAAGAAGTCTCAGATAGTAAAGCAGAAAAAGAAGCAGATGAGGCATAAACTCCTCCAAGCATGATTAAAAACCTTTCAAATTAAACATGTAGAAGACCACGAGACCGCTATTGAATATTTATCATTATCACAACTCTAGAGAATGTATTTAAAATTCTAGATGACGAAGAAGCATGTGAAAGAACACGCTTGGTATTCAGACTATTTATTTAACTGGATATAAATATAATGGAGGAATACAAGTACATGTAATCTTGCAATTATTGCAATAAAAGAAATCAAACAAACCAACCAAACATCTAATATTCACAAGAAGCCAAAAATGGCCGTACTATTTGAAGTCAATGAGAGGAAAAAAATAAGGATTTTTCATACTTGCCAATAGTCCTCCGACTGCATATTAGTAGGCAAAGGAGGCGATCAGCCCCCTTTCGATCGCGGCATGGAGCTATCCCACCACTGATCAGCAAACTGGGTGCTGATTTGCCTCTCTGCCAAGAACGGGCGTCGACAACTCGGCATTTAGGGAAAGGGGTTAAGCCCACATTCAACTAGATTTTTTGTTTGTAATTTTTTTATTACCCTATTCAAGGGAACAAATAATTGCAGTGATTGCAACTTCTCGAATGGACTATTTCTTCTTTCTAAAACAGTTCCTCACAGGATTAAACTAAAAAAGCCTATTGAGCATAAATATTTGCATGTTCAGTGTGTTATGCTAAAAATTTCCATGTTTAAGGTGTTCAACATATAAATTAGAAATTTTTGAAACAATCTAAAACTTAAAACATACATCATTCTTCAATGTCTTGACAAAGCAATCAAGTGTGCTCTTGTAGGCTGAGTCTCCCATCATTCTGGACTTCACCTGGGTATGAAATTTCAATATTCAGTTCTGCATCTATTGAGCTGATGAATCAAATTTTGTATTGACAATTGGAGGAATAGCTTCAGCATAAATAAATAAAAACAAACTATAAAAGATTAAAATAAATGCTCATCAACTTATCAACAATATATACGCATCAGAAACGGGATAGCATACCACATCCACAGGGGAACCAACACAGACTGCAAAGAACCCAGCCCCCAGTCCAGATAAAAGATGTGTAAAAACATTATCTGTAAATCCAGGGATTTTCAAAATAGTCTGAAAAGAGATGAGATAAAAAGATTGAAGGGAGTCATAAAACCACTGAGCGATTAGCAAACTACAGTAGGATCTGAAATTGAAACCTGTTTCACTTGATCATAGCTGGCTAACTCTGCTGCATTTATTATAGCATTACGTGCAACATTTGGACCAATCCCAGTCCATAGTGCCCCAACTCCTTCCTAAAATTGCAGTTTTTACAATTCCATTAAGAAAAGTAAACTGAATCATTTCTCAATGAAATAAACACAAATTAGCACCTTTTTGACAATTGTAGAATAAGCATTAAGAGCTCCAGAATAACGTCTTGGCACGCCAGGAGGCAACTTCCCTTCAGCTTGCAGTCTTACTTTCACCAAATCAGTTGGATTTGCGATAGTAATTGCTAAGGCACCTGGTTTATACAAGAACGAATTCAAACTTAGAGTGTTAAGAATGAGCAAAATTCTTAGTGAAATTAATCACTTATAGAGTAATAACTAGCATGCCTTACAAGCCCTAGTCCACCAGTTATAAGTTTTGAAAGATTTTTTCTCATATTACAGTTGGTTCTATTTGGTACCGGCCTTTAAATGCCTTAAAAATAGCTGGTTCAATCTTAATTAATGTTTGTTTAGAAGCTTAACTAGAGTTTTCCCCAATTATCATTATTTTGTTAGAAATTAACGCAACCTGAAAACTCGTTAAGATTTACATTGACAATTAATTTTGATCCTTGGCTAAGGTCATGCCTTAACTAAGGTTAGGACCGAACGAAAGATCCTAAATACATACCAGTTGTAAGACCAGCAAGAATTTTCTTAGATAGAGGAATATCTCCAACAAAATTTTCTCCAACATAGAAGGACTTCACCTGACATGAAGTAAAACAGACTGAATATCAAGATTAAAAAGTGTAGCTTAAAATCCAATAAAGCATAGAAAATTCATTGTTACCGGCTCATACAATCCAATTCTGAGACCTCCAAATAAACATTGGCGATGAAGCCCAGGAATGACACCTTTCCAGAGTGCTGCTAGGCCTTCCTCCCTAGCAATGGTCGCAACGGTACCCAACATTCCCCGGTATTTCGGAAGTGCTACGACATTTCCAGAGACTGCTGCTTTCTGTAGCTGAAGCCTCACTTTTGCAGTGTCAAGTGGAATGGTACAAACCTGCAAGGATTCCAATTCAAAATAAATAAAACATAAACATGCAAGTTAAGGATCGAAGGGCGTAAGTCCAAGTCACAAGATCATTTACATCACATAATACTACGGTTTTCATAAGCATCTTACCGAACATTTAAATCAAGTTAACGAAAACATTAAAAATTCCCTGCATACTTATTGTGCAGATAAAATCAGATTGAAAACAATTCCATGAGAGATGCAAATATAGATTGAGAAATTGTCAATAAGCAAATCATAGTTTCTCGGGAAATGTTGAAAAAGAACATCAGTGTAAGCAATGAAACCTCACGTAAGATACTAAGTTTGATGAAAACAACAGTTTATGATTAGTAAATATAACCAAAAAACATCCACACCTGCTTCCAAATGGCCTGATGTTGAGATTGAGAAATAGTGGTTATTGAT
This sequence comes from Apostasia shenzhenica, assembly GCA_002786265.1. NCBI lineage: Eukaryota > Viridiplantae > Streptophyta > Magnoliopsida > Asparagales > Orchidaceae > Apostasia > Apostasia shenzhenica. Next base: position 3,346,184 of record KZ452012.1, on the reverse strand, counting down.
AATGCTTGCACTCAAGCAAGTTCATTCCCCTTTAAAAAAAAAATCATATAGCTAACCTTTTGAAACATCCCAGATCAAAAAATTGGTTATGGAGGTAAAAGCTTTTGGTGAAAATGTTTTGCATTATTTCTGGTTTAATCAAATTATATGTGATGAACGGGATTTCCTAATACAAAGGCACATGTGATCCATTAAAACAAGCTTAGCATGCATAAAGTTTTCATAAAAAGCGTAAAGATTATGTATAGATGCATTATGGTATGAAACAACATGAAAGAAGAATAATGTTCTCAAGCTTTTAACGAGTCAGCAGTCACTCATTGAACGATGTTATACGTAACATGGAACATAATGAACATATAATGGAGAACTTCACTTAAAGCTAAACATAGTTCTGCAGGGAAAGACCATTATCTGCTCTACATTCTAAGGCATCATGAAGTCACTCGTCAAATCAAGAACAAACAGGGCCCTTATGTCTTCAAAAGCCGATGGACCAACAAAAGAAGCCATCGAAAGCAAAGCCACTAAAGTATGCAAACACAATAACAGACTCAGAACGCGCAAGTCGCATCCATTTACAAGAACGGTACAATTTTAGGCAAAAACAAACAGGAATGAGATTTTCCATCAAAGAAAAAGCACGTGATTTTCCAAAAAAGAAATTAAAAAAAAAAACTAGGGCACAGAGTATGCAACCTAGAACAAGCAATATAGTTTCTCTTTTTTTCTTTTTCTTTTTTGATTGTGGCAGTACAGTTTCAAACAAACAGGACTGATTCAAAAATCTGCGACGCTCCTAATTCCAATAAAATCTGATCTGAGCGGCATAATTCAGAAAGCCCATTCAATAAAACAGAGAACTCAAGGACCGCTCACGAATCTAGCATCCGGAGCGTGAGATATGTGAGATATCTTCTGTTTACCTCCGCAAAACAGGCGGCGATGGCGCTGCTGACGAATCTCCCGGCGAACGAGATCTGGACCTTGGAGCCGCCGCCGTGGTCGCCGCCCATGGCAGAGGTCCGATTTGGTCTGCAGGCGAGAAGGAATCTCAGAAAAAGGGAATGAAGAGTCGTCGTCTCCCCAGAGGATTGTCTTATACGAAGAGGAGATGCGATCAGCAAATTGGCGCCTCGCCATGCTGCGAATCCCCGTCAGCTCTCACGAGCTTCTTTATTTATTGTAAATCGCTTCTGGGCCTTTGGATCAAATGACCTTTGTGTAAACATGCGGCTCCAGGATTGCATTTTAGTCCTACACGTGGCACTCAATAGGATCCTCTCAAAATTTCTATTATCCTTAATAATAATTCTCTCTCTCTTGCATGTCTCGAGCCTCGATCTCGCTAGTTCGTCTTTCCGCAACCATCGACCACTATGATTGGTGCAAAAGCATCACTTCCCTCGAATATGATGCCTAAGCTCATCCACACAACAGCGGACACGAGTTTTCGCCGGTTCTAGCTGTCGCTACCAGAGTGCTTTATCTGCACAGTTCCTAATTCCCATGCGTCACGAAAATTAAGACGTCGCATGCTCCAGCCACCACAAGTTCCCTGTGAAACGCAAAGAACAAGAGGCCGTGTGCTTCACCCATTACTTCTGATTCCTCCGAAGGCTGATCGTGGTGGGACCACCGATATGAATTCAACAGAAATACAGCATCCCCTTCCGAAGAATTTGCGGCAACCCGCCTACAAATATCTCTGGACGAGACAAGTCCAAGAGGAGACACACATGTAACAGCAGCGAAGCTAGAGATATCAAACCTCTCTCTGATAAACCCATCATGTAATTCAGTATGTACTGGTCTTTCAGTCAAATTCTTTTGTTTTTAGTAAAATCTTCCTCACTGAGGTTCCAGTGAATGTAGAGGAATTCCTCCCTATACTGCCTTAAATTCCTGCGTGCTTTTCTGGATGCTTTTCATTCTTAATTAAGCTTTAATGGTCAGGCTAAGCTCTTTGCGTACTGCTGTCTCTTGGAACTCCTTTTTATGTTAACATTTTGCAAATTTATCTTAATTTTTTAAAATTTTTAATTTAAATTCTTTAATTATAAAATTACAGCAATTTTTTTTAAAAAAACTCGCCTTTCTTGCTATTAAAAATAGTTATTTTTTAATTAGTTTAAACTAATTTATATTTTAAATAATCATTATATATTTTTATCTCATAATTTTTTAAAAATTTAACGAAAAATTTAAAATAAAAAATATAACAAAATTATATTTAAAAAACAAAAATTAATAATTGAGAGTAATATTTTTATTGTATAATAGTAAAATAAAAATAATTATATTTTAATTGGAATTATATTTTAATTATAAACTTTTTTTATTTCAACTTAATTGTGTTATATAGTAAAAATATGAAAGGTGTGCACTGATCAACAACTAGAAAAATCTGTGTACTGGTACTGATTTTTCAAGAAATGATCAATCAATAATTTTAGGCTCTTTTGGTAAAATCTTGTTTTATTTAAAAAAAAAAAATCTTATTTTACACAAATTTAATATTAAATAATCACTTTATTTTATATTATATATAATTTTTAATATAATTAACTCACTTTATTTTAAATTATACATATTTTTTTAAAAACTTTTTATAAAATTTTTCAATTTTATTTCTTCCACCAACCAAATAGAGCTTAGTATTGTAGTTACTCTTAATCAAAGTTTTTTGTTATTTTGAAATAAAATAAAATCTCATATCTAAAATATAGTCTAAACTAGAAATTTTCAATACTTGAATACATATTTTTAACTTTTAAAGTTTGTAATTTAATGATCAAACGTAATAAAATTCATTAAAGAGGGCCAAAACAAAGCTTTTATTCCGATAGGTGAAATTGGCTATATAAATTATTTATTTTTATTCTCTCTATCAAAATAATAAATTTTTATTTAATTTAAAATATGTAAGATCATTTCTTATAGTTTTTATCATTTTTTTTCAGCCTTACTCTTGCTGTTTTTACATATACAAGATTAATAATTTAACTTTTGTTACTGTTGTTTCTATCGGTTTACGATTTACATGTTCAAACTATCTAAACTGACTTTCTCTGAGCTTATTCTCAATTGAAGTTATACCAATCTTTTTACAGATATGCTCTTTTCTAATCTTGTCCTTATGTGTATTCACTCATTTACTTTAGTATTCTCATTACTATAACACTTATCTTATTTGTGTGTTTCTACTTTGTTAACAAACATTCAATGTCATATAATATTGTTGGCCTTACAATTATTTTATAAAACTTACCCATAGCTCTGAGTGAATTTTTTTTTATCACACAATACATCAGATGTATTCAATTTTATTTATCCTGCTAATAATATCACCATTTATTTAACCGTTACTCTGTGTGATTGATTCAAGATATTGAAACTATTTGTTATTCTAATAACTTGATTATCAATTATCATTTTTCTGCTACATGTGCTTCTATCCTAACTAAATTTGTACTTCATATATTTAATTTTTAGTATGCTTAGACAAAAAATTTTAGATTTTAATATATTTTTTCATAACTTGAGTTTAATCTTAGCATATTTTCATTCTTATCAATGAGGAGAATTTGCAAAAAACACGTACCAAAATATTTTTTTTAAACGTGTTCAGTTAGAACCTTCATAATCAATGTAAAAAAATATAAACGTAAAGCTGAATCATGATGTAATCCAACTAAAATAGGATCGTTAAAGAGGACCAATGTGACAAAAATTTGGGCACCTAAATGGTACGTTTGTATTTTTATAGAAATATATGGAATTAGAGTGGTTCATCTTAAAGACCCAGATAGAATTAGCCCTTTTATATATACTATAGTGGGAATAATTTTTTGACCAAAATCTAATCTAAATTTTTTTTATTCATATTCTTCAAACACTAGTAGAAATTTGCATAGGCATTTAAGAAGAAGAAGAAGATTCATAGAAGATTGGTGAAGGAAGGATCTTACGAGATGAGGATTTGGTTCGGAGCAATTTCCACGTAAAAATGAGAAGAAACAAATAAAAGAATTCAAATCAAAGGAATAGAAAGGATTTATGTGGTTTGTTTTGTTCAAATAGATCCTGCTATATCCAGAGCCAAGCTTAAAATTAATATAATTCCACTAATAAAAGGAGTTCTGTAGAGGCAAGTATAAGAGCAAGAGGTAGAGATTTGAAACTTAGAAACCTTTATACAGCCTATAAGGTGCAATGGAGATCATCTATTACAATGCATGCGGCACCAACATTGACTAGGGATTCATGGGTGCTACTGGTACTACATGTATTCTTAGTCTATTAAAAACTAAATGACTGCTCTAAAAGTGAAACCTTAGCTCAAGCTTAACCAGCTGAAGTGCCTGCCTAGGCCCAATAGTTCACTGAAATACCACATGGACCAAATACACTATATGTTAGTTTTGCATAAACACAACCTCGATTAGTCAAGTGTAGTCATTTCATGTGGACTTAGCTTATTGAGTGATAATTTGAACTAGACACATTGCTTGGTGTACCTTAGTATAAGAGGCGCTTGGGGAAAAAGAGGGACAGTTCCTTTTTGGTGTGAAATTTTGGGCATCAAATGAGTTCCTGTAATTTTCAGAGAGAATAGTCAAATTCAACGATGAGTACTGGCTAAAGGAGGAGTTTTGTGATGGCCCATGGTTAAAGAGGGTGGAGAGTGATCTTCAGGTGACGTTCTAAAGGAAAAGAATCACTGAAGTGAAGTGTGACTCCTAATAGGCTTCTGAGTCAAATAATGAGGTGAGAGGGACACAAGAATGATTATAGAATATCAAAAAAGGTGGAGAGTTTCTAAGCTCTATAAGTGAATAATGTGGTCCCAATTAGCAGAAGCACCTGAGGCAAAATCGTAAAGCTAACTATATATAAAAACTCTATAGTTAAATGTACTTAAATTAAAAATAATATTGGGATAGGTGATTTCCTAAAAGTACTTAAGTCATGCACTTAAAATTAAAGTAAAATAATACTTTTATATTTAGATCATGAGATATTACAAGTTCCTTACATATTCTTCAATCGAATCTCTTTGAGAAAAAAAATAGTGAAAATGGAAGAAGGAAATGCTGATGATTGAGAAAGTTGGGGTTAGAATGTCATCCATAGGAATGATCACCTGCTAGCTTGGGACCAAAAAAACATTGCATAGAAGGGCATAATTCCTTTGGGGTAAGAAGAAATGAGTTGATTGAAGCCAACGAACAAATGTCTCCAAAGAAGCAGCCAACAAAAGTAGATAGCTTCTAACCCACAGTCATAGAGAGTAACATAATACTTTTAAGGGTGTGTTTGTTTGTAAGGTTAAATTTAAGAAGGTTAAAATTAAATTTGGATAGAGATATTTTTTTATTGAAAGTTATGAATGATGTGAAATAAAGTTAATTATTATGTTGGGATATGTGAGGGATGTGATATAAAGTTAGTTATTATGTTGGAATATGTGAGGAATGTGATATAAAGTTAGTTATTATGTTGGAATATGTGAGAGATGTGATATAAGTTAGTTATTATTTTAGTAATATGTGTAGGATGTGAAATAAATTTAATTTTTAATATTAAATTTTATGTGTGATGTGATATGCCTGGTTAAAATTAAATCAAGTTAATTTTAAACTTCTAGACAAATGGGACCTTACTAATTGAATTAGTAAACAAATTGAAGCAGACAACATCAGAATCGGAAATCTCTTTTATGTGGTCAATTGATGAAACCTCAAAAGTATGCAACAAGCCCCCAAAAAGTAATGGATTTGGAAGTTATCCAAACTATACTGACATAACACCATTTTCAGTAATAATTATCATCGAAACTCGATACCAACAAAGAATGTTAGCCTAGAAGTCTTTGACAATTTGTGATGGGGTTAAATTATTGGCTTGTTTTGATCTATTTAGTGAAATAGTTTTTTTTTGTAATTTCACTCTTTGACATAATAATTTTTTTCACTTAAAAATTATGGTAATAGTATGTATGGTTTAAATTACAGATCCCTAATTCTCAGACAAGTTCTTTCTCTATTGGGCTAAGAGAACACTACTATTGGTGAAGTAATTAACAGCCTTTAAAAGTCATTTATAATTTTGTGTAGCTGATGGGAGTGGTCCAAGAAAATTACACCCTAAACTACAGAAGGCCACAAGAGATTGATCGATCAGAAGAAACCAGTTATATTGATTTGTAGATTGATGCAAGGACATATTAATCCACACAGTGTCATTGATATGATCTTTTTATTCGAGCAAAGACTAATATATTATTTTCTTTATTATTATTATTTGAGTTGAATGTATTTTTATTTGATTTAGTCAAACTTATTTGTCAATAAAAATGCCCACTTTGGTGTCTTGTATTTATCTCGAGTTTTGTTTTGGTTAAATTTAGTTAATTGGATTCTATTGAGTTAAAATTGATTCAATTGAGCTCAATTATATTGAACTAAGGGGGTTATTTTGATGTTATGTTATGTTATCTAGAGAAAGCAATTATTTGGTTTAATGATATCTATAAATAGATTATAGAATTATTAATTAAAAAATAACATTTAAATATCATGATATCTAGATTATATAATATAATACTAAGATAATAATGAATCAAATGCTTCTTAAGTTCAATTTAAATTGATTAAGACTTGTTTAATTCAAGTTTAGTTAGTTTGAGTTTGATTTGGGTTGATGCTAAGTTCCATTTAGGTTATTGTCTAAAAAAAAGTTCCATTTAGGTCATCTAAGTTGAATTAGACTTACCTGTGTAGAAGCCAAATAAGGGGGTACTTGCTGTAATTGTTCCATTAAATTCAGCCATAACCTAAATCCCTAACGTGCCACTTCTTCTATCGCGGGTCGACGCGGAGGCTCCCCTTTGCACGCCCGAAGCTCGCGCCCACGACGCCTCGCCTCGCCTGGCCTCGCCTGCACGATCGTCGTACGACCTCGCGTCGCCTTCTTTTACGGACACGTCACCGAGAACCGGCGCCTCAGCATTGCACGACAGGCTTCTTCTCATTCTCTGCCTTTCTATAAATTCTTTCAAAGGGGCGCGAGTTAAGGGGCCGTTGATGATGATGGTTGACGATGAGATGAATTTCTGACTTGATTGAGAGTTGAGCAGTGGGTGCTCTTCTGTTGATGATTCCTGAGCCGGGGGCTGCAGATCGGTTCGTTTCGAGTCGGAGCAGTGGGCTGCGACCCTTTCAGTTGAGACACGAAGTTTGTCAGATTTCTATGGCTTTTGTGAATTTTCCATTGTTCTTTGCCTAAACTCGAATCTCCTGTTTGTGTTTCTTTGTTAGACTGATAATTTCTCTTGTTGATTCATTGTCCTAATTTCTGATCTCGTTTCTTCTTCCCTTGTTTGATATGAAATTCCCTGATGCAATTAATTCGGGATTACTGCATGTCCAACTCAGTATTTGTAATTAGTTCCTTTGGCTGGATTGCATCTTTACTTCATTAGTGTTCAATTTATGGATCTATCTGCCTCTTGCCAAATTGAGTTTAATCTGAATGTCATCTCTATATTCTGTCTCTAATCATGGTTAATAATGGTTCAGTGCTTTATATTAGCATATTGAATGATTTCAGATCTCACCACGTGTGGAGTAATTCTAATTTTATGCAAAAAAAGCTAGTTCTCCTTAATAATGTGGTACAATTTAATCTTAATAGCATGGGTTCTTGAACTTTCTTTGAACATCTTTAATCTTCTATGAAATCTTTTGGAATCTCATGTGAATAAGCAAATAGATATAATTTAGATTAACTTGATTTAATCTCCTCTTCATAGCATATTTTGGCATAGTTTCCTGATCGTCTCGGACACATAGAGCTCGTCTTTTTCTCATTGCATCAGTTCGTATCAGATTAAATAAGAGTACTACTTCTAGCAATACACCATCCTTGTTCGTTTCACATTGCTCAATCATTTTACTGTCATTTTGCATATCCATCTTTCATTGTCATTTAGACATCACTCATGGCATATAGGTCTAGTTACTCATATAGGATTGGTCTCCCATACTATCAGAGTGACTATACGCATCATCAAAGTGTTACTGATCGACGTTGTAGTCGACAAGAAATAAAGGATTAGCATAGAACACAATAGAATAATCTATTCCCACTTCGATGATTTAAAGAGAGACATAGTATACTTGAAAGAACTTGGTATTCTTAATATATTTACCAAGTCTCAAGTTGATATGGCTGTGACTACCATCGTACCTTTAGAAGGCAATTAGAGGAGTTCCTTTCTCATCGTGGATATGATTTCTACGATGGGCACAACTATTATGATGAGTATGGACCTAGTACACTTGAGACCATCGTGAAAGTATGTGAGCAGCCTAAGGAGATGAGTGATCAACTTGGTAGGATTAAAGCTGTTAGGTTTAAGAATAGCTCTAGATTGACGCATATCGACTCCTCTAGCACGAGTGAGCCCAAGATCTAGAATGAGGGCTGCGATTTCATTGATCCGAATGTTGGTGTAGCTAGTGATGCTGAGGATGATCTTGAGAGCTACGAATTCGATGGGAGATGTGATAATCTTGAGGATATAGAAACAAAGGATTCAAGTGTCATCACCTCTGATATAGTGGTTGCCTTCCCGCCTTCTCCAAGGGATGAAAACATCCTAATTTGTGCGCTCTAGGAATTTCATCCTATGGAGAGCTTGGAGGCACCTTGCTGTGACGTCTATCCAGTTCCTAGCAAGACTACTTTTTTCGCTACTACAGACATGTCCACCTTAGGTTATAAATATCACATGAATCCGTTATTCGATCTTCGACACTTTTGACTCTACAATTACTGAGTTTTATGAGCCATATTTATTAAGGCCACTAGGATGCTAGTCACCTATTGATTCTAAAGATGAGCCTGTAATGAAATCGAGGAGCTAGATTCTTCCCAACTACGTGTGATGCAATATGAGATTGTGGATTCTTTCTAGCTAGGTAGGATGTGATATGGGGAGCTGGATTCCCACCTAGGCGTCCTATGACCTGAGGAACTAGATTCGCCCCAATTAGGCGAGAAGCAAAAGTCTCTCTATATCATGGCTTAGAACAGCTCCAACAAAAGAGCTTGGACAGTGACATGCCTTACACATTAAAAATATGAAAAGTTGATGTTATGATTTTTGAGCCTCTAATTTTACAGGATATCAGTCAAGTCTCTAGTAAGGCTATTCCACTTCACAATCTTTATGTATTTGAGGGGCTATTATTGAACCCGAGGTGAGTCCTATCTCTTTACTTCCCACTTTTCCCATGTTTGTTTCTGAGTTCACCTATTACATAAGTTTATTATTTAGCAATGATACCAATGACATTTATGGGAGTCAGACTTTCGAGTCTATAAAGCACCAATACTTTATAAAGCCTAACATATTCGTATTTTGTCTGTATCACTGTATTAGATACTGATACTTTTCGATATTCAACCGATATGTATTTGATATGCTACATGATGTATCATTTTTTTTTATAAAACATTTGACACATTTGATAATTCTGTGATATTTCTTGATACTTCTGCGATATTTCTCGATACTTCTGCGATATTTCTTGATACGTCTAGGATATTTCTCAATACATCTAATTAGAAAAATAAATTTTGGAATAATTACTTCTGGCTGCACAATTAAAAGTGATGTCTCGTATATGAAACACAACTCATACATAAATGTTAAAATTGATAGAGAGATTTATTTGGCTCACGCAATTGGGATTGCAGGGAGTCCTTTTTTTTTGCAGTCTTATAGACACCAGTGATGTTTTTTTTCCCTGAATTGATACTTTGTTGTTGCTTTTGTTATATACGAATTACGCTTTTCTTTTTCTAAATTAAGCTTGTGTTGCGAAAAAGATAGAATTTTAACTTTTTTATTTTATTTATTGAGTCAGAGACTCGGAGAGAGGTGAGTATACATCTATTTTGATAGATCAGTATATCTAGGTTCAGGTCACAGTATTTGTATTATTTATCAATTATATCTTGTTTGCATCAAATTAATTGATTTGAATCAAATTTAGATTGAAGTGAAACATAATTTATAGGTATGTATTTAAACTCTCATTTCACTTGATAAGTTGAGAAATAATTAAACAAATTTTATCATATTATTTTAAATTTAAAATTTTTGTGAACGTTTAGAATAATATATAATTAATTTAAGGAAAGTTCAAAGGTTGTTTTTGAAATTTATATCAATAAGATGTATAATTCATTCTGATCTATCATATGAGGCACACCTTAAATGTAATAATATGACACATTATACACATACACATATATATGTCATATCTTGACGTATTTGTATTCTATTTTTAAATTTTTTTTTGTACAGCTGTATTTGTATCATATCTATATTGTCATACCATGATACGAGTCTCCATTTGATGCTATCAAGTTTGGTGAAACAATTAAGCTATTTTGAGCATGCTTTATGCGCACCTATCTTGTTCCTCAAACTGAAAGTTGCCTCTTTGTTATTGGTATCTATCCTTTCTTTGACGACATATAACTATTCATATTGGCTTCCACACTTTGCCATAGATTTCCTAATAGCTCCAAGTGTCGTTCATTAGGGGAATTAACAAATTACATTTATGATTGTCTCTAGTGTTAGTTTATTCTTGTCTAGTCGAGTCGTATCACGTCTTACTTCAATCAGTTGTTTAGTATCCTCAAATTCATGGACTTGGTTAAATAGCAATCCTAATGCCCTTGGTGGTAGGCATACATAAAGATTTCTTGCTCAGTGTCTTCTGCTTCCATAATGCTCGTGAAGAAGAGGGTGCAACTTGGAAAGTTATTTGGCTGTTATTTGAAAGTGGAAAAGCTATATCGGGGAGGGTCGTTTTGGTTTCTCTAATAAAGTGAGAATGGAGCTTCGCATAGCAGATGAATGGAATATTCTCAAAGAGATTATGTAATTATCCATGTTAATTTAGAAAACTTATTGATGAGAAAACATGAATTTATGAAGTGTCTATGAAAATTAGCTCGAGTGCATATAAGCTAGGTTAATCTAGGGACATATGCTAAGGTAACTTAGGAGATGAATGTAACCAGTGTATAATAAAATATATGGGGTTAATTTGTCTTAAATTATTAAAGCTAAAATAGCTATTGTTTAGCTTTCTTTCATTACTGTTTTTAGCTCTTTGAAAACTAAAATTTCTATCATAATTGTTTTACTAAACACAATTTCAACTTTTAGGTGTATAAAAGTGTTTTTTCCAGACCAAAAAATATGTCGAACACAACCTACATAACTACATTCAAGCTTGGATAGTCGAATGAAGTTCCATAATAATTCACATAGAATACTCTCATTGTGGAAAGTTATGGAGAATGACATTACAAAATTTGAGTTGATTTGATGCTCAATTCGATTCAAAATTGTCGAAGAGACGATTCAATTAGCAAAAAATCTATGAGTTGATAGAACTTGCATTATGTTTTAGATCTACCAAATAAACTTGGAAGTTTTCCCGACTTTTGTGGTTTGAATCAACATAATGTGATGTAATAAACCCTTTAAGTTATTTCACTTTCGAGTTAGTTTTACCATTTATTGAGCTATAAGTCATTCACGGCTAATTGATTCGAATTAATATCAAAACGATTAAATTAGACTACCAAATTAAAGAATAACCTAGTTAACATGCTGAACATAGTGATATGATTGACTTGGAGAAAACACATCAAAATTAGATTTAATTGAAAGTTCACTACAATGTGTATCAAAATATAAATAACTTGTGTGTAGATTAAAATTATTACTTACAAATTTCTTCTTAAATCGTGACAAAAACAACCAAACCTTTATCACACTAGGTGAGATCGATTGCATGAATTTTTTTTTTATTGTACTCTATCAAATAACAAATTCTCATAACTCCAAGTATGTAAAATCATTTTTTATAATTTCTTGTCATGTCTTTTTTGGTCTTCCTCTTTCTCTTTTTATATGGGTAAGATCTATTAATTCATCTTTCCTTATTGAAGTTTTTATCTGCCCACAATTTATATGTCCAAATTATCTAAATTGACTTTTCCTGAGCTTATTCTCAATTGGGACTATTCTAATCTTCTCGTGAATATACTTATTTTTCATCTTGTTCTTTCGCATATGCTCATTCATTCACCTTAGCATTCTCATTTTTGCTACACTTATCTTATTTGTGTTTATTCTTTGTAGGCTAGCATTCAATATTATATAACTTTGGTGATCTTATAATTACTCTATAAAATTTACCTTTAAATTTGAGTTGAAATTTTCTATCACACAACATGTTAGATTTATTCCTCTATTTTTATCTATTTTGCTTCAATCCTGCTAATAACATCGCCAGCAATTTTATCATTATTCTATATGATTGAAAAAGATCTAAATTACCTTTTCTTTTGATAATTTGATCATCAAGTGCTTCTATCTTCACTAAATTTATAATCCATATATTTGATTTTTATTCTACTAAGATGAAAACTTTTTAATTCTAAGTTATTTATTCATAACTCAAGTTTAGCCTTAGCGACATATTTAGTTTTATCAACAGGAAGAATGTCATTTGCGAAAAGTATACACCAAAGCATCTCATCTTAAATGTATTCAGTTAAATGAAGTGCTTTAGTGTATCCTTTTCGCAGATGATATTCTCCTTTATGATAAGACTAGAGGTGAAGCCAAGGCAAAAATCGAGATGTGGAGAAATACTTTAGAATTTCAACGTTTTGGTCTTAATAAATTAAAAATTAAATATATAGAGTGTAAATTTTATTAAGATAGAAGCACTTGTAATGGGAAGATGATAGTTGTTCATCAAGTTATGAGCGAGCAGTTTAGGTATCTTGGATCAATCATATAGAATTACAATGAAATGGTTGGTGATGTTATTAGCAAGATCCAAACAAGATGGATAAAGTGGAGGAATACATATTGTATATTATGTGATAGAAAAATTTTACTCAAACTTTAAGGTAAATTTTATAGAATAGTTGTAAAACCAGTGATATTATATGATATTGAATACTAACCTACAAAGCATAAATATACAAATAAAATAAGTATCGCAAAAATAAAAATGCTAAGATGGACGAGTGATTATACACCAAAAAATAAGATGAGAAATAAGTATATCCGTGAGAATATTAGAGTTGCTTTAATTGAAGATAAGCTTAGAGAGAGTCAACTTAGATGCTTTGAATATATAAATCATAGGCCAATAGAAACTTCAGTAAAAAAAGTTAGATTATTGGATCTTGCCACTATAAAAAGTGAAAGGGGAAGGCCAAAAATGACATAGTAAGAAACTATAAGAAACGATATTATATACTTGGAACCAAACGATGATTTGTTATTTGATAGTGCAATGGAAACAAAAAATTTATGTAGCCAACCCCACTTAGTGGGATAAAGGATTGGTTTTGTTGTTATTTGTTACGATTTTAAGTTTTTATTTTAAATGGCACATAGGTTAACTATAGTTTGATATGTAACATGATTAGTTTTGCATGATACAAAATTTCAAATAAGACGCCATTCCATTGCTCGTTATAATTTCTAAAATAAGTATTATTGATTAGTTTTGCATGCAAAGTAAAATACTAAAATTGTGCAACATGCATGGTAGATTTCCCTTGAAACTTTAAGCAATCGTATTATGGTTCTATAACATCTGTAGGAGCTACAACCATCACCTTTTTTGCCATTTATAGGCATTGTGACACCATTTGTTCTTGTTATACTTCTTGATGTGGCAATTTTATGTTGTGAAATTCATTACCTTGACTGGCCTCTACACTAAAGTTCAGGTATACATTGATTTCATGTGACTTAATGGTGTCATCCGAACAAGAAAAAGTATTCTTATATCGATCTTGAGATGTATTAAACAAAAATCCTTTTATTGGTGCTGAACACGTTGAGTTTCTTAATGTGCTTAGTGAAGTAAGGTTTCCTCACACGGTTATGGAACAGTTAGAGTATAACCTCTGTTTCAGTTAATCAGAATTGAAAGCATGGTGCGATTAGTGAGGAGCTTCGTTTTTTCCGCTTTTTATACTTTTGAAGTTTGTGGTACAAGAATTTTACATGATGCTTGCAATCTGGATGAGTGCATAACTAAACTCCCTTCAATTTCAAGAATTCAACTCTAATGGTTCGAGCCTTATAAAATTTTCTATTGTCTGATTAGTAATTGGAGCTCTTTTGTTTCTTTCTGTCATTATGATTGAATATGTTGTGGGAGTTGTGGAGCCTGGACAAACTTCTTCTAATTTTGAAGTTCTAGTTGTTAAGCATTGCATGACTTTATTGTCCCAAACATTTCTTTTGTGGATACAATCTTCATGTTGAATTATATCACTCTTTATCTACATGTATATACATAAATAGTTATACATATACATCTATATATATATGTGTGTGTAAATATATGACAGTTATGCATCAGTTTGATTTCTGAAACGCAATCTTTCACTGTTGCAGCTTGTTCCTGTTAATAGCACAACAAAATAAAGCGATATGCAACCAGCAGCAGATAAGATTGGAAATACACCTGGAAGGCCTACCTCATTCATTCCAGCAACTCCAACTCCACAAAACCCATCTCCTTTTATATCTTCAGGACCTGTTGTTGGCTTCCATGCATCTGGTACTTCTCAACCTCATTCTCCATTCATTCCAACAAGTCCAATAGTTGGTTCTGGCACATCGTCTGTGTATGGAGCACCAAGTTTATCATCTGGCTCCATGGCTGTTCCAGACTCATCAAGGATGCCTCCACCAATTAGATTCAGTGGAATGGCAAATAATCCATCATTAGGTAATACCAAGCAAGACACAAGTACTTTTCTGCCACCACAAGCTCCAAGATTTCCTTCAACTGCTCACTCTGTGCCACCACTGATTTCTACTACTCAAGCTGGACAGCCAATCATGCCCCCTCCTGTGCCTTTTCGCCCACCACAAATTGTGCCTCCATTGACTGCCACACCTCAGACCGTATCACCAGTTATGCCTCCACCTATGCCAATTCATCCACCGGGGCAAATGTCATCCATGCCAATGAGCCAGCCTTCTCAACCTCCATTGCAGTCCTCATTACCTGCAACAAGGGCACCTCCTCAACCACCATTACAGGGAGAATATGGTGTGCTACCGGGAGGTAGTGTGCCTCAATCACCTGTAAATATGAGATTCTCTGCACCTAGTTCTGTTTCCCAGCTACCTTCTCAGGCTTATCCTGCAACCCATATTCCTGGAGTTCAGTCTCATTTCCCTATTTACCAAGGTAGTCTTGCAACCCAACCGCCTTCTATGGGATCTGTGGGTTTTACTTCCAGAGAACAAATGCAATATCCTAGTGTAGCTCCTCCTTTGGGATCGTCACTTCAAGGTCTTGTTGAAGAGTTCCAGTCAATATCACTTGCATCTACTCCTGGATCACTTGATCCTGGACTGGATGCAAGATCACTTCCTAGACCATTAGATAATTATTATGAGGAGCCAATTTCCATTCGTGAAAAATACCCTTTAAACTGCCATCCTAGATATTTGAGGTTGACAACTCATGCGATTCCTAGTTCTCAGTCTCTCCTTGCTCGATGGCATTTGCCTTTAGGAATTGTGGTTCATCCACTGGCAGAGCTTTCAGAAGAGGTGAGTAGGAAGATTACATCCATCCTTTTCTTCATCTTTGTTTCATAATATTTATGGGTATTTGAGATAAGTAATGTGGTGCTTAAGGTATTATGTTGAGAACTAATTAAGAATCTATATATATGAGCTTCATGTAATATTGAGTGAACAAGTGTGGTTCCAATTGTAGGTGGTTCCCATTGTCAATTTTGGATCAGCAGGCATTGTTAGGTGTCGAAGGTGTCGCACTTATATAAATCCATATGTAACATTCACTGATGCAGGAAGAAAATGGCGCTGCAATGTTTGTGCTCTTATTAATGACGGTACGTTGGCATTAACTTCATTTGCCATGATAGAGTGGGAATGAAAGAGGTGTTCTTTCTCTTTACTTTTTGTCTTTTTTCATGATACTGCCTACCAAACGATTGTTCTTTTAAAAACTTAGTCTACTACCTACTGCTTGTTACTGATTTTTTTAATCGATTATGCCTTTAATTTGCTGATAGAACCTGTGGCATATTCTATTTTAACACACATAGCTGCAGCTAGCATGATCAATCTGTTTTTTTACTTGCATGTGCCATGTACAAGTTGATGCTGGTTCACATATGAAAATTTACCACTTGGTTTGTTCTCATTCTTTTACTTCTTGACTTAGTATTTGTTTATTATTGTTTAGGAAAGAAATCGTGATGGACATTGAAAAAAGAGAACTAGTAGACTTATTGAGCTTTTTATCTATTAATTATGAAGATAAAATATATGGTTGTGCGTCATCTTGGGATCGGGTGATAATACAAGTTTAGGTTTAAATTTTATTGAGTGTATCGAGTATTAAGACCAAGGCTTGACCATTTGTTAAATGGGTAACTTGACCCGACCTACCAACCTATTCATTGTAAATTCTAATTTATAAATATGGATAATATTGTTGTTCTACACTCTCTACTGAATACGGGCATAATTTATATTTAATAAAATTGAAAAGGCATCCTACTAATGTGGAGTATATCTAAGAGTAAACAGTAAAGATGATGTTGATTTACAATAATGAAGTAATAAGTTTGTTAAATGGGCTACTGTTGTTTTTAAACTAGTTAATTCACTATCACTAGCTATGATTCACATGCAAGTTACAATCAAGTTGGCCCAATGATGACTTGATCACGTGTAAGGGCGACCCATACCCGGTTAAGGTGGTTTGGGTTTAAGATGTGCTTGTGTCAATTCCAATATTGTCAATTTGCCACTCCTACCCCAAGGAACGACTAGGATTGAAGTAGAAAGATGTGGAAGAAAAGAAGAAAATTGGGCAGAGGTGTTATGTTTATTACAATGCTAATAATGTTGCATCCTCAAGTTATCATTCAATTCATCGACAATGGATCCAACTTTGCCTTAGATGGTTGATTGCCACGCGACCAGTGAGAAGCTAAAACTCTTGGATTTATAGATTTTTGATTATGGCATAGTTTGTTCGAGCCTTAAAAACCCTCAAATTCTTCAAAAAATACTTTCATCAATATTTTATGTTTATTTCATATCATACACAAATTTAAATATTAAAAATCAATTTTATTTCACATCCTACACAATTTTTAATTATAAAATTTAACTTTATTTTACATCCTACATATACTTCAATAAAAAAAATCAACTTCATTTTATATCTATCACAATTCTCAATAATAAAATAAATTTATTTCACATCACGACATTCAAAATAATTCTCTCTTTATCTCAAAAAAATTTAAAAATCTCTTTAAAATATACTCTAGCCAAATGAGGCCTATGTTCATAAATTATAAGGACATTTACCCACATACCACCCAATGTTCAAACTTTTGGAGGGTGTAATATTCAAAGTTTGAATGAGAGTATAATATTCAAAATTTTGGATGGCATGTATGTAAATACCCCATAAGTATATTGAAATAGGTAGGTTAAATTCAAAGGCTAAAATCTCTTTAGTATATCTTTTCTAAAGAGTTTGGTCATCCTTTTTAAGACAGCTATAATAAAAAAAATTATTATAGAAATTTAAATTACTGTTGGTTAAATATTGTGAGATCTATAATCCTATTCCCCGTTTCTGATTTGTTGAAAATCAGATTGCGCCTTAATCTAAATTAGTAATTTTTCAATTACCTTCGATCTAATTTATTTAAAATTTTGAAAGAAATCGGTTTTGCGGGTTTAAGTCATTACAAAATTATTCTATGATATTTAGCATTAGTTTGTGAATAATCTGCTTTGTAAGATTGTTGATCTCTAAACTGCATCATCATTCATCTGTCCCGCATCAATTACGAAGCCATTAATCAAGTTCTTAATGACTCTAGTCTAGGTTTCAATTAGCCTACATATCAATCCACTTCCCGAGCTTTAACAAATATGCTTATGATATTCACATGCGTTGTTCACATATCTTAAGGACTATTTAGTTAAAGCTTGAGGAAAAAAATGAAATCTTTTTCCATTGAGTTATCCACAGATTACATTAACCTTTTTTCTATACTCCACTTGTGTCTCCTTGGAAACGCTTGTTGCTTAGTAAATAAACTTTTGGTATGTGGCTTATATTAGACAGAGAGTTTGGAATTTTCTAGTGCGCTTTGCAAGCTACATTGAGAAGGTTATGAGTAGAATTTTGGATGGGCAACCCTTAATTACTCATATGGTGACTTACATTAGGCTTTTCAATAGTATAATCGCCCATGGCAATTAAAATGTATTATCATGTGTCGAGTGTTTTTAATTTTTCAATACCAGGCATCCAAATACAATAATGGTTGTGAGCTTGCTCATGCAAATCAGGAAAGCAACATTAGGAAGCTGTATAATGGATCCTTCGTGATTATTTTATTTTATTTTATTTTTGAAAATCAAGCATAGCCTAAAATATCACTATACCAATACTAGAACATCAAATATTAAAGGAGCAATCCTCAACGAAAATCGCATAAAAACCAAGCATACGCCCTATCCATTTGGCATCATCAAAAGAGCAAAGGAACTAAAAAGTTAGGATCCTACGTGTTTTGAAAGGTATCACACACATGGGATATTGTTTCAATAATGATAGTATAGCCTAAAAGGCTTTGTTGATACAGGTTTGAGCATTAATATTGATGGAAGGAATAGTGATGTATGTTACATTTTCACTTGGCACTACAATTATATAATTCTGCTAGTTGCGGAAGGTGCTGATATCTTCACCATTGTTTTAGTTGAGGCAAGTTAGGAGGTGATTTGACTAGAGAATCTCTTAAGGGAACTTGGTAAAGAAAATAGGGTTATCTTTTGTGACTGTTTCAGTGCAATCCATCTCGCTGAAGTTCCAACATTTTATGGAAGAAAGAAGCTGAATTAAAATCACTCATTTGTGCATTATGGTGATGGTACATTATCGTATGAATTACTTGGAGCAAAAAGGTTAGCAAATATGTTGATCATATAGTGGAGGTTGTTCATAGCCAAGTGCAAGCAAAATACCCAAAACTCGAAACTTGATTCAAAACTCGCTTGTATTTTGCTCGATCAAACTCGACTCTATTTCCTTATGACTCGAAGTCAATTTACTAAAAAAAAATTAATTCAACTCATATTCGACTCAATATCTATACAATTATGCTTATGTAAACATTTTAAATGCATTTTAAAACATTATATATACATGAATATGTTATATAAATATATATTCAAGGAACTGAAAGTATATGTTAAAAACATTTATGTATAAATAAATATATAATACATATAAATTTATCTAAAAAAGTAATATATATTATATATTATATGTAAAATGAATTTTTAAATTAAAAAATAAGGTTAAAAACTAAGCTCGATTTAACTCTAAACTGATTAGATTTTAGTTGACTTGAGCTCGAAATCTTTAAGTTTGAGTTTAGGCAAACTTATTCGAGCTCGACTTTTTATATGCCTATAGCGATGGAGATGAGGCTTTGCACATCTCAGCTAGCATTCTATGGAGTTTGTTGCACCAAGTAATGAAGTTATAGAAGGATCTGAAGTTCTATGTAAAATTCACTTGATGAGATGTAGTATCCAACTAGGTGTTGCAATTCGAAGTTTAGTTATCAAGTTATTGTTTTATTCAGCATATCGGGATTGATGGGCAAAATATTTGATTTTCCAATCAGTACCAATTCGATTATTTGTTGAATATTAGTACTTTTGGGCTAAAGCTCACAAAATTTAAACTGTCTATCAAGTGATTGTTGCTGTTATGTCTTAGTTTGCCTCTAACTTCTAGTTAGGTAGTCCCAAAAAACCATACGTGCTTGCCTCTACTACAAAAGATGAGCCAAAAGGATTAGGGGCCTTGGATGAGGGTGTCATTGACTAGGCGCCCAGCCTGCTACCTCATCCCCTCCTCTGTAGGTCAGCTTTAACCTATGAAACATTAATACTTTATGAAGCCTAATGTATATGTATTGTATCATTATTAGATACTACTGTCCTTGATACTTTTCCAACATGTATTTACTACGTCAAAGAGCGTATTAATTTTTATTTTTTAAAAAAAGTTCAATACTTGTTCAATACTTTTCGATACTTTTTGACATTCTTATTAAAAAATATGTTGAATTAGCTGATCTGGCCCACAACGAAAAATAAAAAAGTGGCACATGCATAGAAGGTGATTTATGCTCAGACTCAATAGCTCATAATAGGAGAGTAGCTCATCGGGTTCATGCGATTGGGAGAGCAAAGGGCTTCATGCACGTGAAGCCCCGTTAAAGTTCAGACAGTAGAAAAGATTTAGTATTTGCATAATATTAGTTCTTCGACTTCACTCAATCTTTTCTTACGGTGTTTCTTTTGCCTCTATTGATATTTTCTCACGAACACTATGCATGTCACTACTTCCATCGGATGTCGATCAAGCTATTTGACAGAACTGCCTTAATTAAGTTTGTATTGCGAGAATGATATAATTTATGACTTTTTTTAATTTGATCCATTTGTTTAATAAGTCAGACTATAAAGCACACACTTCCAAATTCACGTTGTTTCCTTATTGGACACACTTTGGGACATAGGCACAAGAGGACACGGTGTCGAACACGTTACATGGCATGTTTTAATAAAATAATATTTAAAACCGTAAAACACTTCTTGTACTATTAGAACACTTTCAAGACACTTTGGAAATGCAGAAAAGTTTTGAGATGCAGGACATTTCTAAATGCAGGACACTTATGAGTACTTTTAAGACACTTTTGAGAGCTTTTAGAATATTTCTGAGATACTTTTAAGATACAACTAAATACATTTAATATTAATGTTAAATTATTTTATTAATATTAAATGTATTACTCAAACCTATGGATACTTCTATCTCCTTTTGCTTATTTTATTAATATTTAAAATTTTGATTATTGTTAAACTTTTATCTAATAAAATTAAAAATCTATTTCTCTTATTATTATTAAAATTTTACTTAATATAATATAAAATTTTAAGTTAAATCATTTTTTTTCCTTTCGAGTTACCTTCAAGCCTCATAAAAACAAACCTTCACAAAAAATTTGAAACTCTAGTTCTGCCTCTGTTCTTTTCTCCTCTATGCCAAGGAGCTTTTACCCCCTCTTATTGTTGTGCTCGTGGTTGTTATCCTGGCAAGCAAAATTACATTTTTTCTTATTCTCTTACTCATTTACAAGTGAACCCTAGATCTACATTCCAACCCTCTTCAATGTCGACATCTCTTCTCAAGTTCTCATTTTGATCCCTATGAGACTTCTCTGCTATTCACAAATTATTTATAGTCAAAAAATCAAGTTTGTTTAATGTTTTATGTATTTTTTAAAGTATAAATTGTTAATTTTATTATTATTGTATTTGACATGTCATGCTATGTCCGTACTTCATAGGAGTCGGAGATTTGGAAAGAGGCAAACATTCATGTATTTTAATTAGATTATTATATGGGCATTTAGGTTATAGTAACTGTACAATTTATCAATTGAATTTCATTTGCATCAAGCTAATTGAATTGTGTGAGATCTAAGTTAAGACTGAATATAACCTACTGATAAATATTGACTCTTAGTTCACCTAGATATTCTATGATTAGTTAGAAGTGACACTAAAGTTTAAGATATTGGTCTAGGTTTAAAATATTTTAAACCTCAATAGTTGTTGAAAAATATTTTTATTTTTTTATTATATTGTTTTTAGTAGTATTAAGAATGTTTGATAATATATAAGTTTAATTAAATTTAATAAAATTCAAATGGACATATGATTAACACCTTAAATACGATAATGTGTTACATTATATATATATAAAATTAATGTATCTTGTTATATCCTTATTCTATTTTTTTTAGATGTCATATCATCATATCTGTTCATATAGTATCTATATATTATATAATCATATTATACCCATGTTTCATATAGTATCTATATAAAAGATTACGCTGCAACTTTTTCTAAATCCAGCATATTGCTATTCCATTGATTGAATCCATTTACATATGGCATTTATGTTTTTTCATAGTGATATGGCATTTATGTTTAGACTCATGGTAGATCCAACTTCTTATATATTTTAAAAATGGCATGACATGATTGGTAATGCATTCTTATGTTTTCCATATGAACTTTCAAAATAATGAATACGGTCTGGTCATAACTGGGGCCTTTTACAATTGGAAACACTTGCTTAGCTATTTTGTTCTTTGTCATTGCCATGGGGAACCTGAATATTATGGCATGGACTTTCCTTGTGGAGCACTCTTGCAATAGATGTGGAAAATAAGAAATTTATTTTTTTTCTTCATGATAATTACTTTTTAAATATAGTACCTGGGGAGTATTTCTGTGCTTTGGATGCCAATGGCAGAAGATGTGATCTAGAACAGAGGCCCGAGCTTACCAAAGGAAGCATAGAGTTTGTTGCTCCAACTGAATATATGGTGCGGCCACCCATGCCACCATTGTATTTTTTCCTCATTGACGTGTCAGTTTCTTCAGTTCGGAATGGTCTCCTTGAGGTATGATTTATTATGCAATGAAATTTATCCTTAGAATTATGTCTGTGTGCTTTCTAAATTTATCTCCAATATTCGTTTTCAGAAGCTGCCATAAAGGGTCGTTTCTATCACCTTATTTTGGGGTTTTGAAGTTTAAGTTCAGTTTCACCATATTCCTGCAGGCTGTTGCTCAGACCATAAAGTCATGTCTGGACGACCTACTTGGGTTCCCAAGAACCCAAATTGGCTTCCTGACTTTTGACAGCACATTGCATTTCTACAATTTGAAGGCATGCTTCTATCTCCCTCTAGAGTTTGAAAGCTAGTGTACTTCATATGTTGAGCAAAATGGTGTAGCCAAGTTTTTGCTTGCTTGATTTATGCATCTATTTTCGTTTCTGTCACTGGTGTTCTAAGCAACTATGTAACTGATTCATCATCTTCTGTGGCACCAGGCATCATTGTTACAGCCACAAATGATGGTTGTATCAGACCTAGAAGATATATTTTTACCATTGCCTGATGACCTTCTTGTGAACCTATCCGATTCAAGACACGTTGTTGATGCATTGTTGGATAGCTTGCCAAGCATGTTCCAGGATAATGCAAATTTAGAATCTGCATTTGGTCCTGCTCTAAAAGCTTCATTCCAGGTTATGGTAAGTTTCGTTAGTGATAATACATTTTTATTTTAGCACTTGAATTGCATATTTCAGTTGAAGGATAACTTGCATGAAATTTTTTTACCATTTTTCCTGCAGAGCCAACTTGGTGGAAAATTACTGGTCTTCCAGAGCACTTTGCCTTCCGTTGGAGTGGGCCGTCTGAGGTTACGTGGAGATGATCTTCGTGTATATGGAACAGACAAAGAACATAACTTGAGGATACCAGAAGATCCATTTTACAAGCAAATGGCAGCAGAATTTACGAAGAATCAGATTGCAGTAGATATATTTTCTCTTAGCGAAAAGTACTCTGACATAGCTACTTTAGGTACCATATGTTAGGAAGTATAGCTATTTTGTTTCCTTATATTGATTGAGCTTCATAAATAATTACATAAAAAGATGGAAAGAAGATGATTGATGAAAAATAAACAAAAGAAGATGAACATGGAAATACCATGTTGACTGGTTTATATGCTGCTGCATTTATGTATCGCAGGAACTCTTGCCAAATATACAGGAGGCCAAGTGTACTATTATCCATCTTTTAAAGCAGAAGTGTTCCAAGAAAAGCTAAGGCATGAACTTACAAGGGACCTCACTAGAGAAACTGCTTGGGAAGCTGTAATGCGCATACGATGCAGCAAAGGTCATAAGATGACATTGTCGTCCAACAAGTTGAAATTAAATTTCGGCTTAGTTTTTTTCCCATTCAAATATACCGGTTATATCTTTATATTTTCTTTTTCAGGTGTACGGTTTACCACATACCATGGTCATTTCATGCTACGATCTGCTGATTTATTAGCCCTTCCAGCTGTGGATTCTGACAAAGCCTTTGCAATGCAGTTGTCTTTAGAAGAGACCTTGTTGACCACTCAAGTTGTGTACTTCCAAGTTGCTTTGCTGTATCCTTTAGTTGCATGCTGAATGTTCTTGAATCTTGATTCTCATTGAGCCAATATGGTCCTGTTGTATGCAGAAGTTTGCAATTATACACGGCCATATTCAGGCTTATGCACATCTTTGTTGCTGCAGATCTCTTTGGTTCAGTGTTATCCTTTTCTTTTGCCATGCTTAGTCATTTGTTTTATTTTGCACAAAGCACAATCTGCCAGTACCTTGCCTTGGCCGTTATGGGACAAAGTATTATGTTGTTCTTCCAATTGGTGCATGCATGGTCTAATTTCCTCATACTCAAGTCCTGTGAGTATGATTCAGCCATTTCCAAGATTTGGAGAATCCTTCATTTTTATCTTCATTATCGTCTTTTTGTCTCTTTAAGGTTGTATTCCTATCATACAAGATTTTTTCCTTTATTTGGTTTATGACCATAGGGCCATCTTGGAGCTTCACAAACCTAATTAGCCCAAACTGCATCCCATCTTTGTTTCTGCTCATGAATGTCAGTGCTGGAATACTTAAGAATAAGATGATTTGCTCTAGGCATGAATATGAAAAGGATTATACTGCTATGATAAATCAATTTTACAGCCAACCATGTAATTTTCCTTTCCACTTTCTTGTTCATTCCTTGCTCTTAGCACATATATACGACTGATTTTCTTTTCTTGTCATCTTTCATTTTTTAACTTGTCGCTAACATGAATCTGCATTATCCATGAGTGCTCACAATTCTTTCTTGTTGATTTTTTTATCTGATGCCTGTTAAATTTCAACATTTTAAAGTTCCTTTTGTTCCCTTTCTCTTTTGATAATTTGGTGATTTTTTTGAAGTTTAAACTTGCTCAAAGCTAGTATCAAAAAAAAAAAAATTGCTCAAAGCTAATTTCTGAAGTCTCCTTTCTGTGAAAGTTTTCATTTTTGATCTCTGAGGGTGTGTTTGTTTGTAAGGTTAAATTTAAGAAGGTTAAAATTAAATTTGGATAGAGATATTTTTTTATTGAAAGTTGTGAATGATGTGAAATAAAGTTAGTTATTATGTTGGAATATGTGAGAGATGTGATATAAAGTTAGTTATTATATTGGAATATGTGAGGGATGTGATATAAGTTAGTTATTATTTTAAGGGTCTGAATGATTGAGTTAAACTTTCTTTTGGAGGGAAAATATTGGTTTAATGTTAAATTAGTTTAACTTTAAGAGAAGTCCTAATAACATCGTTCCTTTTCTTGGACTCATCTCTGATGTGAATTTCGTATTTATATGTATGTATATGGAGGAGTAAGATTGGCTTTAGTTTATATAAAAAAAAAGGATTGGTTTTTGTTTCTGCATGCTACCCCTTCTAGTAAAAAACACATTTTAGGGTCCTGTTTGGCACGATGACCAAAATAGTACTTATTTAAAAAATAATAATAATAATAATAAATAAATTTTTTTAATCATTCCACACAAATTTTAATATAAAAAATATTATTTTATTTCACATACTCAATAATTTAAAATAAAAAAAATATCAACTTTATTTCACATTCCTATACCAAAATACTTGATTTGAGTATTTTGACAGAGGATGTGAAATAAAGTTGATATTTTTTTTTTTTGGTCTAGGATGTGAAAAAAAGCTGATATTTTTATTGAAAATTATTGAGTATGTGAAATAAAATAATATTTTTTATATTAAAATTTGTGTGGAATGATTAAAAAAATTTATTTATTATTATTATTGTTTTTTAAACAAGAACCATTTTGATCCTAATTTCGGTTTTCGCGCTAAACAGGGCCTAAGATATAATAGTGGTTATGCTTGCTTTCCTTTTTCAAATTTGACTGCAAATATTATAAGCACATGCTCTAGAAGAGTAAGATTTGGTCTGTCCTTAGCCACACTCCAGGTATACTTCTTCTTCAGGAGAAAGGCGTATTAGGGCCCATACAACAGCGGTGCCAGTAGTGCCAGATCTTGCTGAAATGTATCGCCAAGCTGACAATGGGGCCATCATCTCCCTGCTGAGTAGATTAGGTGGACTTCCATGCTAATTGTAATTAGGGATTGCAAAATAGGTTGATGAATCTGACTTGACCCATAATAAATAGGTCATAACTGATCATAGTTTTGTTTGGATCAATATGCATCCTGATCCATGTATGCTGCAATCTTTTGAGCAGATATAAAGTTATTTCAGGTCAGATCAATACACTACCTGACTCGATAATGTGAACCCTGAGCGTGGCCTGTTTTATAAATAAGTCAAAATTTACAACATAAACCTGAACCAAAGAGTAGTTGGGTTGACTTGTATTTGAGATTTTTGGGTCTGATTCCGGTCTGGTAATTGGGTTGGTTCGTAATTGCCACCCTATTTGTCTGTGCTTGTAGATGTACTTTTATTCTCTTTTTTTTACAATGCTCTGTTTTTAATAACCATTTGCTTTATGTTGCTAATGTCCTGCAGCAATTGAGAACTCTTTGTCAAATAAACTGGATGATGCTCGCCAGATAATACAGTTGAAGATTGTGAAAAGCCTGAAAGAATATCGTAACCTTTATGCAGTGCAACATAGATTGAGCGGGCGACTGATATTTCCAGAATCATTGAAGTTATTACCACTGTATGCATTGTGCCTTTGTAAATCTGCAGCTCTTCGTGGTGGTTTTGCTGATGCTTCTCTGGATGAACGGTGTGCTGCTGGATACAGCATGATGATTTTACCTATAAGAAGGTTGCTTAAACTTCTCTATCCCACCTTAACTAGGGCTGATGGGCTCTTTACAAAGGTAATAAAGCGCTTTAGTTCTTTATACTTTTTTGCTTTATTATGAAATTAGATGAGGTTTCTAAGCAATGCAATATGTTGATATTACATTTTTTTGCAGTTGTTCCTGGCCTCCCAAAGTAGGGAGGGTTGTCGTATGTTGACAACCAATATAGAACCTGTCGCTTCTTATAGTAAATTTGACAATTGCATTCACGTTTTAGTTGAGCTAAATGGAGAAGACAAATCTATATACCAGCCCCAGCCTTGTGTCGTTATTTTTATGTCTAAGTGATTGAGTGCAGCATTTTGATTGCTTTGGCAAGAGTAGGGTGGCAAAAACTTGAGATTTTGTAACATAGAACCCAAATACATAAATAATCAAACACAGATTAACACGAAATGAATTTCAATTTGAGTTGTTTAGGATTTGAAATTGGAAATTCTTCACTTTGAAGAAAAAGGAAAAGGTTCTGTGAGTCATTGCTAGGTCTCGAACCCCGGCATCTGCAATTAAAGTTTAAAAATTATCCCCCTCTTTACTTGTCTATTGACTTGTTTGAAAGTATATTATCAATATTTCAAGTTAGCTTAAAATCAGTTATGAAAGGCTCAGGCTTCATTTGACTTCAACTCAATTTGACATTGAGTCATGGATATGACTACAAATTCTACTCAAACTATTTGAATAGATTTAGATTTAATGGATTTGAGTTTCAGTTATTATTGCCAGCTCTGTGCACCTGACTTCTGTCCTCTTAAGTTTGTCTTTGGATTTTATATTGTATTTTGCCTTCTTAAAATACCTTGGTAAGATATATGTTTTGTGGCAAGGGTTATTGAGCTATCGTATTATGCTTGCAGGCAAATGATGCTGAAGAATCTCTCAAGCTGCTACCTTTAACAGCAGGGAGCCTTGACTCCAGAGGTCTTTTTAGTTTTGATGACGGATTCAGTATTGTTATTTGGATTGGTCAGATGTTGCCAACAGATACCATTTATAAGATGTTTGGTGTGGACTTATTGATGTTCCCTGATATATCCAAAGTAAGTTTACTACTTTAATATACATATTTCCTTTTCACGCCATATTGGTTTCTTTGTACTTACCATGCAGAGCAGTCTGATAGATTCTTGTTAGGAAATGTTTTATTCAAGTTTGTATTTCTCTTTATACACAGTAATTGAATTAATGCAATATCTAATGAACTCTTTGAGACCCCATTCTAGATTGCATATGTAATGACCTGCAACTCAGATGTTGGGGTATTGTCTACTTTGGTTTTAGGGAATCGCATGATTTTGAGATGTTTCCCAGGAGGTCACACGTCCCGGTGCTACTCTAGTTCAAGCACACTTAATTGCGAAGTTTCATCCTTTGTCTTACGGTTTTTCCCCCGATGACACCTTAACAGTTTAAGGTTATATTATTATCTATATAACTTAGAAACACTCCTCCCTTTCTAATGTGGGATGGTTTATTATTGTGCCCCCCTCTTTCTCTCTGATCTAGTAGTCTAACAAGCTTTTCTTCTCCCTTAGCATCCCAGAAACCTACCAGGAATTTTTCTATTCTCTACTCTTTTCAGATTGGGTCGCTATAGTCCCCACCCTTTTCTATCACGAGTGTCGAAGCATATATTACAATTTAGTCTAACAATACACTTAATAATTGGAAGGAAGAAATAAACGACAAATAGTTGAGGTAATGATCATTATTATGTGAGTTCATGGTGATACTGGAGAGACGGACTTAGTATAAGAACATTCCTTTAGATCTTGGGAAATCTGTAGTCAACTAGTAGCGTGTTCTTGATTGGATCTTGAACAAGAGAATGAGGTGGAAAGTTGTAGAAGTTTGAGCAACGAAGATGTGAGCTTTAGTGGAAACCAATGGCTTACTTAACTCACTTTTGCATTCATGCTAAATGACACATCACAAGCATTTATAGACCTTAGGGAACATTCTAGATACACTAAGTTACATGACACTTGTATTTGTTTACTAGGTTAAAATTAACTCAAATTTAACATGCCACATCAACTATATTTCACATCATATACATATTTTAAAATAAAAAAATAATTTTATTTTACATCCTACATACATATTAAAATAATAAATAACTTATGTCATATCCTTCATATGTCCCAATATAAAAACTAATTTTATTTCACATCATATGCAACTCTCAATAAAAAAAATCTCATCATCCAAATTTAACTTTAATTTTGTTAAAATTAACTTTTGTAAACAGAACACACCTTAGGTTCTTCACATGATGCATGATTGTTCAAGTTCTCTTCTATAGTATTCTATATTTTCTGAATTAATTTTATCTTCTAACATCCCTTTTAAGTTAATTGTCTTTCATTATACCCAGAAGCTTCTTAAATTTTTGAAATGTGGCAACTCCAAATGCCTTTGTTTTGGTATATGCAAGGTCTAGTTGCTTATTTTGCACATGCTCGCCTAGAAAGCATGGACATGATATGGGGACACGGGGATACAACACGTCACACCTACATGACAACTCTCAAATTATAGGACATGGATACAGCAAGGCACATCAAATAATATAACATATTTCTATATAATTATATAATTTTACTATTTTTTTACTTAATATTATAAAAGCACTTAAGAAGCATGAAGGCAACACGGGGACTCGATATGACACACTGGGATGTATAGAAGTGTCTATGCTAAGTTCCTTTTATGATAGACCGGATTCTTTGTCCAGTACGATTGTTGTCTTGCTATCCGTTGAGAGGTTCAATGAATTCACAAAGCATGTCAATATGTCACCAACCATCTTTATACACAAAACATGTATCTTTTAGATCATCCGTGTTGAGATTAAAATGGTTCTCAATGTCACCCTTGACTTTCATCAATCTGATTGATTCCAACAACTCAAACTGCAACTGTAAGGACCTCTGACAAAACATTCTTGAGATTCCCTACAACCAGCGAGCAAAAATGCTTAAATATTTAAAATATCACATTTTGGGTACTTGAAAGTTAATAGCAAAAGTATATAATATTAGTTTTACTTCTATGGGCTATGCTTGCAAACCTCTCTTCTTTTTCTTTTTGCCCTCCCACAGGTCCCTTTCTGTGATCAAGACAATGAGGTCACAAGAAAAATAAAGAAACTTCTTCAAGCATCAAGGAATGAAGATCCCTCCTATTACCAGCTGATCCATCTAGTAAGGCAAGGCGAGCAACCCAGAGAGAGCATCCTGCTGCTTTCCAGGCTGGTCGAGGACCAGGTTGCTGGAGCCAGCAACTACTCCGACTGGATCTTGCAGATTCACCGGCAGTCGCAGGGTCCATAAAAACACTTCACCCCAACCCCCTTTCTTGAAGATTTCATTCAGTTCGATTTACTTCTCTCTTCAAATATTGTTTAGATTATTCCTTGAATATGTAATAATTTGGCTCTCTTAATTTGTTTTTTGGCGATGGTAATGTGTGTTGTAGAAAAAAAAAATTAGATATGGAGCAATTTTTAAAGGATATTGCCTTACTGTTATTGTTTATAATGAGCTCATTTTGGCAGTACCTACATATTGATTTTTTTAGTTTATGTTTTCATCAATGTTCTTCGGAGATAATTACATACATGTTATTAAAATTTGCTCATATTCGTAAAAACTCGTAAATACGTAAAATTGTCTAGTGAAATCCCAATCAAGGTATAATACAAATGAATTATTATTTAAAGATGATAAAGATGTCTGTTGAGAGTAAGTTTTGTGACATTTTTTATGACTTACATCAAAAATATGAAGTTTGTATGTATTATGAGATTTTTTTGGTTGGGTTAAAAAAATCATTAATATTTTGTTTCTTATTTTTGTGCAATGTTTTTTGAAATGAAAGTCAACTTGTGAAGGCTTAATAGTTTCTTTTATTCTATATTGCATTGGTTTAGTTATTTGAAGAATATTGCTGTTTAATTATTAAGTTGTAGGCAAGGTGATGTTTTTTAATTTATTATGTGATGAATATAAAAGTTTAGCTTTAAATATACTTTTTAAATCTATTTAAATGTTAATTTTATAATAAAAAATCAATTATATTTATATATAATATTAAATAAATATAAAATATTAATAAAAATATTTTAATGTAATTTTGTTTAACCCTTGAGGGCCTCGATCCAATAATGTATGTAGAATTGTTGATTTTTGTTGTAATTTATAAGTTTTGTTTCTCTCCATTTTCTTGTGTCACTACAGCAGCCATAATGGAGAATTTATTTTGTTCGAGTTGAGCTTCAGCTTAAGCTTTCGCCCCGTGGCTCAGTGGGATTTACTTTATGAGTTAGTGATCGAACGCAGATAGAGCGGAGACGAAGCGAAAGAGGAGATGGAGCGGAAGCAACGTTAATACAATGAGAGAGATATTAATATTATATTAAAATGTAATTTGAAATCTTGAGACTCACATCTCTTTATCTCCGCTAACTTTCTTTTCATTTTTCTTTCATTGTCGCCAATGAAAATTAGAGTTTTGTTTTTTTTCCCTCCTTTCTACCTCGTCACGAAAATTTGGACTTGTCATGATGTCATTGGATAAAGTTGAAAGACGTTTGGCCATTTGCTGTGGCACAGGGTTGTAGAGGAGGTAGCTAAGAAGATTTGCGGTGGGAAATATCGAACTAAGGCGCATTAAAATTCACTAGGTATTTTTTTCATTTTTCTTTCATTGTTGCCATCAAAATTTAAGGTTTAGGGTTGTTTCTCCTTTCTTTTTTGCGTCAAACATTTGGCCTTAACATTCGAATACTAAATCCAACTTAAAAGGTGTATCGAGAATATAACTCGTAAGCTTCCTCGACATTGTGTATAGGTCCAGTAAGAGCTTTTAGTAATAACTCCAAATCACAACTACCATTTGTGATTAACTTTTGTAGAATAAATATGAGAAAAGTAAAACAAATATTTACGTTAAAAGATATTGCAAGTGTAAAAAGGGAATATAAATATGATATTGTTAGTGCTAATAGAAAACTTTGATAGGTATCTATGTGGTGAGTACCATTAGCGGGATGATAAATACAAATAGATAAATATGTTTTTTAGTTATAAGAAGCTTTAATATGAAAATTAAATG
>KZ452012.1:3240629-3304500 GCA_002786265.1 Apostasia shenzhenica | reverse complement strand
TATATTATATCTATACAATTTTTAACACATTATACTTAATTTTTTATTATTATTTTTTTTAATAAAATGGTTGGAGGCCATTTTGGCCATGGCCTGGCCTCCAACCAAACAGGGCTAGATTCAATTAAATTTGTTATGAGTATTAAGGTAGTGTCCCTGTGTGGTAATTTTCTGTCATGTATTACATATCATGTTTTCCTTTCACACAACAAAAATATATAATTTCAGATTTCAACGTCGGCACATATGTTAGAATGGCATAGGGATGAGATTTTCTCTATCTCCTGTGCTTCGCTTACAAATATTTTTCTGTTTGGGACTCTTATTCCTGCTTAACACTGCAAATGTTTTGGATAGCACCCTTATTAATAGATTGTGCTCGATAGTCTGAGAGGAAAGGTTGATTGTTTAGCCTAGAAAAAAAAAGTTATAACATGGTAATGCAAACTTGGATATTGCCTCAGATGATTCTAGCCTCAATACAAAACTTGAACCAAAAAAAAAACTTGAACAAAAACCTAGATATGAGCTATATCCATGTGGAATGGGAGAAGAGAATGAAAGAAGAAGAGATATAAAAAAATAAAAGCTAATAAACATAATCTAATGGGATAAGTCATGCATTTGCATTTGTTTTCATGTTAGTTGTAATCACTAGGTATGGTAAACCGCATAGGTTCATTAGACCTAGGAGTGCCATGTATTTTTCACATCAAGCTATGGCATCTTGAGATGTGGTTTGAAAGCTCATCTTTCTCTTTACCTCTTGGGGGTCCTCTTGGGAAGTTGAAAATCCGCAATTGCTGAAACAGGGTTTTATGATTGGAGAGGGTAAGGAATGGAATATGACACTAAGTTAGGTTGAATTCATAGAACAACTGTTAGAATTTCCTATTGGCATCAAGTCAAATCCAATTAATCTCTCTTAAAAAGATGGAGAAGGTAATTATGTCATCAAACCTAAAGATGTCTACGAAGCCTTAGTTGGGACTTCAGATACAAACTGAATGTAAAAGCCAGGGTTCCTCTAAAACATCCCAGAGAACAAATCTTGACTTTATAAGATTGTAATCCTGTCTTTGTAAAACACAGTATACTGGCAATGATTGTACAATCATTCCAAGAAGGTGAATGAAATATATACTGGCAAGGTATGAGAATATGTCTTCGTTATGCCTTGCAATGTAGATTGGAAGGTGGGACATATTACACATTCAGGGAAAGGTATGGTATCTTACTCCTGAAGTTTTTCATATAGAAAATAAGGTCATATGGGCTAAAACAGACTGTATGTTCCAGTTCCCATACACCACGTTATGGTTCAAAGTTTAAATCCTCCCTAACTCTTGAAGTTCCTTTGACCTTGGAAATCAACTCTGTGGGTGACTTAAGTACGTTGTATCCTCACTATATGCAAACCATGCAAATAGACATCCAAAACAAAGTTATGTAAACATAAGTAGCCAATAATAAACATGGTCTAATAACTTTCTTGAAGATGGGTCCCTGTGAGATCAGACAACACAAATGTTATATATGGCTTAGTCTTTCTTCTCTTCTGGTATAACATTAGCTACTATTGTTGTGGATGAGATAGTGTACATTGCATGATATGTGTGCCACTGCAATATTAAAAAGGTCCATGACAAGTTATGATTTGGATAAATTATGGTTCAAACAAGCTACACACTTTTATTGACATGTGCATACACATGCAAGTAATACATACTTCATTGTGTCCCCACGCCCAATGTTTTTTAAGTGCATCACACGCATATAAATTTAGAAAACACACCTGAAGAGGCATTTCTGTTCATTTCATACATCTACGGCATGTATTAGAACCATGCAAATCATAATGTCTTTATTCATGAGATGTTCTCCTTTAAGTAACTACCCTCAGGCCTTTCCCATCTATGCTTTTAGAACTTGTATCATCTTTCACTGACAACGTTCCTATCTTTAGAGATCACATTCTTAATTTTCTTGCAACAGGATGTAATAACCTTACAGAATTATACATGCTAAGTGTACTTTCATAAATACAATCTAGAAGAGATATGGTTCTTTTATGTTTTATTGGAATAATATTGGTTCTTTCTTGGTCCTTATGTCCCAAAGCTTTGCTAGAATGTGTTCTTTTGTCTTTTGTATTTTTTGTCGCCACCGACATGATCATTAGGCCCATGCTTTTTGGGAGAAATCTGTCACCATTCCATATTATTTACTTTTTCTTTGGTTAATAAATATTACTTTGTAAACGGCATGCTTATTAGTGATATCTGCATCTCCAGAATGACAAGGTGTAATTTTTGTTTGTGGAAATCAGATGAAATGTATGTTGTTTCAGATATATTCATGATGGCCATTATTTATATCTTCACAGGATATTTCGCTTCTTCATGGTCTAGGGATTAAATTTGTACTTGTCCCTGGGACGCATGTTCAAATTGATGAGCTATTGGCTGAGCGAGGCAAGTCACATTATGTTTTGTTCAATATGTTTGTGATATTGCTTCGATCTTGTTTATAGTTAACAAACATTTTGTCAAATATATTCTTTTGTATGATGTTCTGGACAGTCAAAACATTTGCTTTTTACTCAAATATAATATGTAGGGTAAAAAACAATAAGAGTGCAGAAGCTTGACACTGCATGTGTTTGATTGATGCTAGATCAGCATCCTCGTACTGCCATGTAAAAAATGATTGACTGGCAAAATTACTGCAGCATATCAGCTTGCTGCAGTAGAAGCAAAGCAATGTGAGGAATTCATTGACTGGAATGGGTTGGACAATGTCGTTGGGTTCTTGAGTGGACATAATATACCAAGTTCAGTCTTAAAAACTTTTCAATAGACTAAGTAATAGCACATCTTAGTCTCCTCTTGTTCTTGCTTTTTAGAAATTTCCATCACTTTAAAGCATATTTAGGGAGCTCCTACTAGTTTTATGATCACTGGACGTTTACGTGTACCTAAGCATATACTTCCGCTTGCTGTCTTCATTTTTTATGAACCAGACCTGCTTAAATATCTAGATAGATGGGCTTCTGTTGGAGATTGTAAGGTTTAGAATCTTAAACCCTAAACCCTAAAAGGCTCAGCAAACCATGAGCCTACCCAGTATTATAGAGGGATCTGAAATCTTATTTTCCTTCTTGTATTGTTCAATTAGCTTGCACAAAAGACTCCTTAAGCCAAGTTATGAGGGTGTGCTTAGCAATGCAAAACATGCTTAAGTAGTCATGTGATTAGAATAGGTCTTTTAATTTTAAGAAACAAGAAGGATTTTCAAGATAAGAAAAGGTCTTTTTTAGACAGTTTCTGGAGAGATTTTAGTCTGTATTCTTATGTCCCTTTTACTAGTCTTTAGAATCAGATTTTCCTCATGTAAAAAGAAAAGAATCAGATTTTTCTAATATGAAAAAAAAGGAATTGAATTTTTCTTTCCCTATTAATATTTTTCTTTGTATCTCGTCTGCTATTTTCATTTATATAATGGCTCGTCATAGACATATATGACTGTAATCAATCTTCTAGTTACAGATATTGAGTATATGGATTGATTTTGCAATGTAAAGCTACAAATGATATTTTGCCAACAAGGACCTCTTAAATTGCAAGTTTATTCTTCTATTTTTGGTTTAATTTGCAAATTGTCTCCTCCATGTGCTAGGAAACAAACCCAAGTATGTTGGGCAATACCGTATTACAGATTCCGCTTCATTGGAGGCAGCAATGGAGGCAGCTGGAAGAATTCGTCTTGCAATAGAGGCAAAACTTTCTCCTGGGCCCCCGATATTAAACCTTCGACGGCATGGTGAGAACAGTCGTTGGCACGAAGTTGGCGTAAGTGTTGCTAGTGGAAATTTCCTGGCTGCAAAGGTGATCAAGCCAAATTTACTCAACTGCTAATACTCTACTTTTGTCCACTGTTTGATGTCTCTGGTTTTCTATAAATTGATTCCATAAATATATATATATATAGGTTTTTTAGTGTTAATCTATAGAATTGACCTATTTAACAGATTAACACGATTGTGGCTTCTGTGCAGTTTTACATTTTACAATTTCTAAAGAATTTATTGCAAAATCTGATCTTTGGCTCTGTTTCCAAACAATATACGGCCTACTATATTGCTAATCTGTAATTCTTAAGACTTGCTTAATAAGTGGTACACGCCTTCTGACTATTTGTTATCGTGATTTAATATTTTAGATACCTATAGTATGTTAATTATATTTCTTTAATATGGCTTTGTTGTCCATTTGGATTGTATTAAATATTAGCCATTGAATGTTTAATTATTTCAGAGCTGTAGATCTGTTTAGATTGACACTTTGTTCTCCACCACTTTAGTGACTATCTGACGAGGTTATTGCGCCTCACATTACACATGAATAGGGCTTACTTTAATCAGCAGTGAACTAAGAAGTATACGGACATTACTAAGTGAATTCAATGAGCTCTGAATCGAATAGTACTTGCTTATAGAAACTTAAGTTTGCCTTCTGTATGTATTCCCCTTTGTGTGTATCTAATTATTGTGCGACAACATTTCCTTGTCCTCTTTTTATCTGCTTATAGATTTAAAATTTGCATTCATGCCTATTGTGTAATTATTGTGTCATGGGTAAATTTACCTTTTATGTATTTGGACTTCGTGAATCAGAAACTTGGATATATGGTAACTGGATTGCTATATTTTTCTACTCCTAGATTTTCTTGGATTCTCCTCCTTTTTCTAGAGCTTCTGAAACAGTGCAAAGGTAAACTAGGATCAGAGACCTACATAGAACCATATGTACTTCCATTGACATCTGTGATTTCCCTTTTCAAGGAAGTTATTTTTGTAAGTTATAGGCCTAAGGAGGACATTTGGATCACTGCATTATAGCTGGTTTCATTCTCTAGGAAATGACCATATAAGAGCTACATGATCACTTCAACTCTCCACGTCATTATGGCAAACTAAACTGTTGGGTTTTTGTACTTTAAGTTCCTGTGCGTAATGAATATTAATGATGGCACCTCATAACCCATGTCAAGAAAACAATTATTCAAAATTCAAAGTTTTATTAGTTTTCTATTCCTCTCAGAAAGCCATTTAAATTTCTGTTTCACCTATAGTGGCCTTTTTGAAGATCTTCATAAGTAGTTATGTTCTTTTATGTATTAAGTAATAAAGAATTTCTTGAAGCTCCACATATTTATAAAAGAACTTTCTTAAAGCTCCACATATTTCAGAATAGTGGAAGTTCTGTTATTCAACTCATAGATGTGTTCTTTCATGCAAAATCATAATGTTCTATGTATTAATCTCTTTCAATTTTTTGTCCAAAGCAAACATGTTGATTTCAAGCACATCAAGTTAACTTTTTTAAAATGTAGCTATTCAAAATTTTATTGACATCCTTGCCTCTCTGCCATTCCCCTTAAAATTTGTTTGTTTCTTCATGGAATTGGTATGCATCTTTTCACATTATTATTTTTAACAAACTCAGTACCTTGTATGCATGTTGAACTCTTTTTCGAATTACAAGAATGTGGCAGGCAATGTCAACTCTATTTGATTCTTCTCAATTCATCATTAACATTGGGTGTTTTTTATGTTTGACAGAGAAGGGGAGTTGTTGATGGCATTGATTTTGGAGCTACTGGTGAAGTAAAAAGAATAGATGTATCTCGCATTCGAGAAAGGCTTGACGGAGATTGTATTGTTATCGTAAGCAATCTTGGTTATTCCAGTGCAGGAGAAGTTTTAAATTGCAAGTATGCAATTAGCTTTTGCTCAATAAGTCTACCGTACCCTAATAAACACAATTTCTCTCTCTCATGAATGGGAAAGGAATAAAAGGAAATCCACATACGGCTCTTTTCTTTTTCATTTATTTTACCTCTGAGTGCACATTAAGTTTTTAGCATATTGCCAAATTATTAAAAGTGTTGGTCTTTGAAGAGAAAATTCCTCTCTAACAAAGTTTTTTCTGTTGTCTTCTAATCCTTAATTAATAGAAACTTTTAAATGTATAAAGTGTTCTTTTTTTTCACAAGATTCTTGGACCTTCAGATTGTGATTTCACATATTATTTTCTTTTTGGTGCAAGGCATTTCTACCTTTTTGACCATTAATCTTAATAGGTTATGTACCAATAACTAGAATATTTTGCTGTCTCTTCTGCTTGCGAGGTAGCTTTACTTGCTAAACTACATGAGACAGATCTTCCCTGAAATCTGCAAGCATGATATTTCACTTCATGCTTCATCTTGTTGCTTAGAAAGCCTTCGAAGTTAAGTTACTCGTAAAGGGGTGATCCCTAGATCCTATAATTATTATTGCATACTTAACTTGCAAGTTTAGTCAACGATTGATTGCTTGAAGGTTATGAACACAGACACTTCTAAATATCACGCCGTGTTCATGTCAAACATACGAACACGAGGGGACATGGTATCGAGCACACTATGTAGCTTGTCCTATAAAATAATATTTAAAAAAATTATAAAACATTTCTTGGACACGCGAAGATACTTTGAAATACTTTAGGACACTTTTGAGGCTTCCAGGGAACTTCTACGATGCAGGATACTTTTGAGATGTATATGAAGCACCGATATTTCGTAAGGCTTAACGTATGCATATCTTATACATATCAAATATTGATACTCTCCGATACTTCACTGATACGTATTCGATACGCCACATGGCGTATAATTTTTATTTTTTTAAAAATCGAATATTTGCCCGATACTTGCCCAATACTTATCAATAATTGTTCAACACTTTTCGATACTTCTAATTAAAGAAAAAATATTGAAACAATCAGTCTAGCCCACACGATAAAAAATAAAAATATATTTCATATATATAAAACAACCCATGCATAGATTCAAATATTAAAATAAAAAAAAATACATTAGGCTCATGCAATTGAGATCACAGAAAGCTTCTTGCACGCTAATGTTTCAACAATAAATAAAAAATTTGGTATCCGCAAGCAATTACATCTTTTATTTTAGCTATTATTTTTGCAGTATTATAAATGCTAGTATCATTTTTGTTTTTTTACCTTAATAGATATTGTTTTTGCTTCTGTTGGATGTTGATCACCTTTTTTACCTTAATTAAGCTTATATTGTAAATTGGATAAGACTTTGGCCTATTTTATTTTATTTATTTATTTAAGTAGATACTCTAAGAAAGGAGAACATGCATCTACTTTGATCAGGTCAGATATCTAAGTTTATGTCATAGCACCTATATTATTATCAAGTATATCTCATTTGCATCATGCTAATTAATTTGAGTCAGATTTAAATTAAAATTATAACTAATTTACTGATATGTATTTAAACTCTTATTTCACTTAGATAATTTGTGATAGTTTAGAAAGTTATTAAATAAATTTTATGATATTATTTTAATTTAAGATTTTTTGAAATTCAATTGTTATTAAAGGATATTTTTATTTTTTCAAGTTGAATTATTCATAATATTTCTATTGGTGGTATTAAGAATATTTAAAAAATATATAATTAATTTGAAGAAAATTTAAAAGATATTTTTAAAATTTATAGTAACAAGATATGTAAGTTATTCTGATCTACCACAGAGCTACACTTTAAATATTAAAATATAACATATAATACACACATATATAACAATCGTATTCTGACTTATCCGTATTTTATTTTTTTAAGTTTGGTGTATTGTCATATCCTTGTTTTTATCGTATCTGTATTGTCGTATCATACTAGCACTTTATAGTGTAAAACACTTTTGAGATATTTTCAGGACACTTTTGAGATGTATAATACTTCTGAGATGCAGAACACTTTTAAGATGTAAGACACTTCTGAGCTTTCAAGACACTTCTAGGACACCTATAGAATAGAGTTGGATACATTTAATATTAATTTTAAAATTATTTATTAATATTATATTTTTTATTAATAGTAAATATAAGACTAAAATTTATGGACACTTCTACTTCCTCTTTATTATTTTTATTAATATTTAAAATTTGTATTATATTAAGATTTTATCTAATAAAATTAAAAATATATCTTTTACTATTATTAGAATTTTACTTAATATGAGTTAAAATTCTAAGCTAATTAAGTTAAGTTAAATTTTTTCTTCCTTGTTGCCTTCAAGTCTCACGAAAACAAACCAATCATAAAAGTTTGAAACTCTAGCTTCACCTTTGTTTTTCTCTAATCCTCAACGTCAAAAGCTCTTACCTCGTCTTATTGTTGTGCTCGTAATGATTGTCCTAGCAAGCAAAATTATTTTTTTTCTTATTCTTACACTTTATAAAGTAAATCTTAAATCTATATCCTAAATATCTTCAATGCCGATATTTTTTCTCAAGTTCTCATCATCTTACAATATTTTTCTGCTACTCATAAGTTGTTTATACTCAAAAAATTAAGTTATATATTTTATGTATTTTCTTAAGTATGAATTGTTACTATTATTATTATTATTATATTTGACGCATTGTGTTTGTGTTCTATGTTTTGAAAAATTACTGTGTTGTCGTGTCGTTTCATGTCATGTCCCCGTGTTCCTGTGTCATTTTTTTTTCATGCTTGAAGGTAAGTGTTAACTCACCAAAATTATATGAGATCAATGAATGAGACATAAAAATAGGAAAGACCCATTCTGAAGAATGGTTTCTTGAATGCTTCGTATGTTCATGAAATTTGCTGGTTTTACTATAGCAAATGGAGTAACAAAATACATGTCATTCAAGAAAGTAACAAAGAGAATGAATTGGCTGATCACTTGAAGCTATCAAAAGCTTTTATTAGCTGAAAATTGTGTGCTAATTACTTAAAAGATTTTTAAGTATTCGTGCTTACTTTCCTTGAGAAAAAAGATGAATAGGTAACTCCTTCAACTTCAAGAACCACTTCTCAAAGTATGCCTTTCTATGACTTTCTTTGATAATCACCTTCATTGTATAACTTCCTTTGGCTTGCCCACCTTATCAAAAGAACATGTTCTTCGGCAGGGTTCTTTGTCATCATCTTTTAGCGAATGATCTTCTCGGAGGCTCCTCCAAGGATTACTTGCTCAAGAAACTTTTTGAAAGGCTCATTCTTTGTCTATTCATATTCTCACAGTGCATCATCTCGAATAGCTTGTCGAATCATCCTCTATAGTCTCCTTTAATAAGGGTACCTCGTCATCAAGCATCTTTAATGTGGGTGCATATTTATTTTGAAAGAAGTTAGAGAAAATGTTATGCCAAAAAGACATCTTGATTAGAGACTAGAAATTTATTTATGCGATCTTGTGTTAACACCATGCAACACTTCCAAACAAGGATACTTGGTGAAGCTAATTTAATTACGAGAAATACAAATTATTAAGATAGCATCGTTAATGTTGATGATAACAAGTTTGTTAATATTACAAAATTATAAGTATTTATTATTAATAGACCTATCCTACCTGGCCTATATAACTCTTACATATAATAATATAGAGATGAGGAAACAAATGTTGCATGATAACAACATGATTTGGTGTGAGCGTTGCAAACTGATTTTGCTAAGCCGCCATCCTTCCTTAACTATCATGCAATATTTGTTTCATCATCTTTAGCCTATGTCTATACTTCATTGTGAGTCTTGTCAGTATGCGAAGCATTGTTATGCTCCGCTAGTGTCTAGTTCATGTCCTAGGCTTACTTGTTCTTTTCAGATTGTCCATTCTAATATTTCGAGGCCTCCTTGTCCAGTTATAACTCATGCTGGATACAGATATTATGTTCTCTTTGAGGATGATTTTAGTCGCATGACTTTTGTTTATTTGATGAAAGATTCATCTAAGATGTTTACTATCTTTTCTAATTTCTTCATTTTGTCAAAACTCAGTTTAATACAAAGTTATGGTTTTAAAAATCGATGGGGGTGGTGAGTACCTCTCTACTTCTCTCCAATAATTTCTTTGGGAAAATTTGCTTTGCTATTTTTGAGATTTTGGTGCTGCAATTTGGCTAAGTAGGGATTTCTGCAAGAGAATTTGACTATCATCTGGTGTAATAGCAAGCTGGCTATATACATTACTTCCAACTTGATATTTCATGAGAGAACTAAGCATATTGACATTGATTGTCATTTTATTCAATTGGAGTTTAAGAAGAACATCGTTGATCTACAGCATGTTCAAACAGGAGAACAACTTGCTAATATATTTACCAAACCCCTCTTGGGTTCTAGGGTTATGTTTATAACAAGCTGGGCATAATTGGTATCTATGCCTCAACTTGAAGGAGGTGTTAATACGGTGTATATTATTGTATGGTATAAATATTTATTGTTAATGGGTCTAGCCTACCTGGCCCATATAGCTCTTATATATAATAATATGGGAGTGAGGAAACCCTAATGGGGGTTAATCATCCATTCTCCTTTCAAGGTTGTCCTTTATTAAACCATTATCATATCATTAGCCTTACGCGAACTGTTGGGGTTCAGCTTATGAATCATTATCCCTTGTTAATGTATGCAAACCTATAGTGCTAACTCTTATCTGATAATTTTGTTGTATAACATCTGCAAAGTAATTGTTGACCTACCTCCTTTTCTTTCCTTTCCTTTTCTTCAACTTATTTTCAGTGGTCCTTTATTTATTAAATTTATTATCATTGTGACATGTTTCATAAGTTGTATTTGATCGAACTTATCATCTTCTGCTTTGTCTTTTAATTGCTTGCCCTTACTTTTAATTGATTTCACATTTTGATATGCCTCTATCCCATGGAGGTTCCCCAGTTCTTTTTCTGACTTTTTAAATTTTTCCAGCACTTATGAAGTCGCCACTGCCTGTGCATTGGCAATTGAGGCAGATAAGTTGATTTGCATCGTTGATGGTCAGATTCTTGATGATCATGGACAGCTAATACGGTTCTTGACCCTCCAAGATGCAGACCAGCTTATTAGGAAACGAGCAAAGCAAAGTGAAATAGCTGCAAATTATGTTGAAGCTGTTGGTGAAGATAATATAAAGCATCCTACCTCTCATGATTTATTGGGAACTATTGCTACTCCATTGGACGGGACAGATTTTACTGCATACAGTGCAACCTTCCAGAATGGCGTTGGGTTTGATAATGGAAATGGTCTGTGGTCTGTGGAGCAGGGATTTGCTATTGGAGGTGAAGAGCGATTGAGTAGATTGAATGGCTATCTGTCAGAATTGGCTGCTGCGGCTTATGTATGCAGGGTATGGCTTTCTTCGCCTGGGCATTTCTTCTGACCTGCTGTTCAACAAGCAACTTACCTTGAGTTTGGCTTTAATAACCATTTATTTACTTTTTGGAGCAAACCATGTCACATGCCAATTTTAGGAATGGGAATACATGACCCCAGGTTCTCGTCAACCTTACCATTATTCTGGTCAGGTTCGAGTTCTTTTTTTTTTTACTCTTTAATGTGTTTGGTCTGCTCGGGGTTCAAGCTAACCTGAACTGACAAGTTTATATATTTGT
Organism: Apostasia shenzhenica; assembly: GCA_002786265.1. Classification (NCBI taxonomy): domain Eukaryota; kingdom Viridiplantae; phylum Streptophyta; class Magnoliopsida; order Asparagales; family Orchidaceae; genus Apostasia; species Apostasia shenzhenica. Next base: position 3,292,993 of record KZ452012.1, on the reverse strand, counting down.
AGAAATTTAGTTATAAGGAGGTTGCTTCATGGGTTGACCTGTCCGGTTGGGTTTGGCTAGATGAAAAATTTTGACCCGTGTGGTTTGGATTGGAATATAATCTTTTGGGTAAATTGCACAGAGGCCCATGAGGTTAAAACGACGCTGCAAATAGGCCCCACATTTTGAAAAGCCTAGATTTGGGTCCCTGAGTTTGTATTTGCGCTGCCGTTTGGTCCCTTAGTTTAAATATTATTTTTTGGATGGTCCAATTAGACGGTAACCGTTAAATTTGACTTTTAGCGATATTTTTATGGACCAAAATGCCCTTATATTTTCACAACCAGATCTGTTCAAGGACTTTGCAATTTTCAATATGTCATCTTCGAAATCTACTATAGCATATTTATCCACGACAATATTGTCTATATGCCTAACATGCCCTTTATAATGTACGTTGAAAGTAACATGCACATCAGCCATGATAAGCCTTCATGTAGACAGAAACAAACAAGGAAAAATAAATTTGAGCAAATGACAAAAAAATCAATACTAATTTGCTAATGAACAAAAAATATAATAGAAAAATCATTGCACATAATAATAAAACTCAGCTCAAAATAAAAGGAAAACCTAGCCCAAAATAAAGGACAAAAAGAAGATGACGGAAGAGAAGCAGAAGAGATGGCGGCGCCGGCGAGCTTCATGGGCTACTGGGAGAAAATAAGCGATGGCGGAGCTGGATCTGGGCCTAGATCTGCTGGATCTGGGCCTAGATCTGCTGGATCTGGGCCTAGATCTGCTGGATCTAGGCCGGAATGACATGGGTGAGCTCTGATCTCATGCGATCAGAGCTTAGATTGTAACGAGCACCCAAAGATAGGATTTTTTGACAACGCCGGCAAGAAAGAAGAGCAAAGGCTACTAGCTTGATGGGTGAGCAGGAAGAGAGAAAGCAGGAAGTGGAGAAGGAGAAGAAGCACTTTTCATAAAAGGCTCGAGCGCTTCCATTAACTGACCTTTCGTTGGAATCTAAACTCTTATTAGGCAAGGTTGGAGATGGTAAATCAGAAACACGGATAATGGCGGAAATCAGCGAAGAACTTTGAAATAATCAGCAGGAGCGATGAAAGAAGAGTCTCGAAACCCTTCAGAATAACTCTAGAGAATGGGTAAAAAATCTAAGGGTAAAATAGTAAAATGCCCAGCAAATTTTAGACGTCGTCTCACTTGGGGCCAAACGACAGCGCAAATACAAACTCAGGGACCCAAATCGAGGCTTTTCAAAATGTGGGACTTATTTGCAGTGTCGTTTTAACCTCAGGGGCCTCTGTGCAATTTACCCTAATCTTTTTATCAACTATGTTGTCATCTTGTCAAGTTGTTTGGATTGGGTCCTTTGCATGGAGTTTTGTTACAGTATTAATACCTATTAGACTAGACTGAATGGGCTCTTCAGCTAAGGGACCACTGTATTTTCAACATGATACCTATCTTTGTGATTCTTTGAAGTCCCAATTCCCTTCCTTCATAACCTACAATTGTAGTAAATTTTTTACTAGAGGTTCAGAAGGACAATATGGATCTCTACCCATTATCAGGCAGTTTCTCCAAATTGATCCATTATGGACATATTGAACAATTCCAGACATTCGGGCTGTCAATAATTCCAATTCTTTAATGTTCCAATAAACAGTTTAATCTTCCAGTTTTTCATTAAAGATTATTATAATACAACCAAGTCAGCATCACTGACTGGTTTCCTGTGCTTAATTACTGTTGTGAATTGTTATAATGCAACTCTTTAGTATCCATTTTGGTAATTGATCTTATTTTTACCAAATAGGGTGGAGTTCAAAGGGTACACCTAATAGATGGCACTCTTGGTGGAGCATTACTTCTGGAATTATTTACGAGGGATGGAGTTGGGACCATGGTTGCTAGGTGCAGACCAATATGCTTTTCTCACTTCATTTTCCTGTATGTGAGGCTGTGTGAGTAACCTGTTGTATACAAAATGCTTCTTATGCTAACAGTAAGGGACATAAGCAGGAGATGCATCATATCCCATGTTTTCTGGTAGCTACCTCAATTGGAATATTAAACTGCTCTGAGGACATTCATCAAACAACAACACCACCCAAGCTTATATGAATCCTTTGTTTTCATTGCACTCTATCAATTAACAAATTTTAATTTAGCTCTTAAAGTGTGTAAAATCATTCCTTATGATTTTTTGCCATATCTTTTTGGTCTCCTTTTTCCTCTTTATATATAGGCAAAGTTCAATAGCTCAACTTTTCTTACTGGGGCTTCAATCAATCCTTTGAAATTCTTTTTCAACTTTTTGTGTGTATGGATGATGCTTCCTTGACCTTTGCAGCTCTGAGCTCTATACTGTGCTCATTAAACGGGAGTGATGAGACATCATGTTCTTAAGTTCTTTACCAATATCAACTGTATATATGTTGGTTAACTCTTATATAATTAAATTGGAAACTCTTCTTTAGATGTTTCTAATGTTTTAAATACTCATTATCGACTGAAAACTATTCTGAAATCTGTTGCAGTGTCAGCTTGGCTACTGTTGAGTCTTTCTGTAAAACTCCTTTGTAATCAGCTAATCCTAGATATTAACATTGTTATTGTTAGATTTCGAACGATAGCTAGTTTAATTCTGTATCTATTCAGGAATCTTTGATGACTTGGTTCAGATTTATTTTCTTTAGAGATGGGATTTCATAATGCATGATGATTTATGTTTCATTTATGATGAATATTGACTCTACAACGACCTTGCATAGTGGTTCAGTTGTGTTATAATGTTGCTTGTCATACTTCATTTTCCAATTACGTGTAAGCTTCTACATGCATATGCCTATATCTATTAAAAACATGATTGTAGAACTGTAAGTTCGGTAGTACCCCTAAATAAAAGAAGTCTTTTAACATTTTTGTCATATTCTCCTCCAGTGATGTGTATGAGGGAACACGGACAGCCAGAGTGGAAGATCTTCATGGTATTAAGCAACTTCTGCAGCCTTTAGAAGAATCAGGAACATTGGTTCGGAGGACAAATGAAGAGGTTTTGTTTTTAATGTTACTTATATTTTGAATAACACAACCTTTTAATGCACGGATTTTAATTTTTCTTCTCTAGATTTTATGTTTTAAAATGAGAACCTAGCTTTAAAAATAATGTTGCCTTCTTTCAGCTTTTGAAGATTTTGGAATCAGGAGCCTTCAATGTTGTGGAACGAGACAGTTCGATTATCGCATGTGCTGCCCTTTTCCCTTTTTTCAAGGCAAAATGCGGCGAGATCGCTGCCATTGCTGTCTCTCCAGAATGTCGAGGGCATGGGCAAGGGGACAGGCTTCTTGGTATGGCAGATTTTTGTATTGTTGTAATTTATATATTTCTTTACATATGCTATGTCAAAGTAACTGTTTTTGTTGTTCTGATGTGGCATTCATGCAGCTTAATAGGATTCACGAAATCAAGAGTTGATATCAGTGAAAAGAAAATAATTTGTGGGTGGCATTTTACATTCCGTAACTTGCACCTTAAGATGGTTTAGGCTAGAAACATCATAAATAACTTAAAAACAAAATTTTTTAATTCAAGATGTGGCCTTATGCAGCTTTTGGAAGTTATGCACGAATGATATTGCGCATTGGTACGACAATATCTATTCCTAAAAACTAATGGCGGTGTTTTATTTGCTTTGTATCTTATTATTAAGTAGAAGTTTAATTCCAGGGGATCTGGGATTGATGGCATAGGGTATTAGTTTATGAGGTCTGGTATTCACTGTTTTTCAGGCTCTTCAATGTGCTGCTATCCGGCAACTCTGATCTGTTGAAAAGTTTGTGACATGGGAAACTTGATAATCAATGTGCATCTTCAAAATTTTCCTCTTATTTTTGTATCTCAATTTTTCATATTTTGCTGTTTCAATTTTCGAAGTTCTAAGTCTAGGCTTGGATTAAGATTGTGTTGTAATATTCCTCTAATAAACTTATTGCATTGGTTTCTGTAGAGTATATTGAGAAGAAGGCGTCTTCAATTGGACTAGAGAAGCTTTTCCTGTTGACTACTCGAACAGCTGACTGGTATGCTGATAAATTCCGTGAACTTTAACATGATCGAGGAATAAACGTGCTCTTACAACATATTTGGGTTAATTTGAGATGATTTGGTTTTATTCAAGCATGTTATGTTAAAGTCTACATTAGTGTCATTAGTGAAAATTTGTGATATTGAGGAGCTTGCAGAGTTGTTATCTATAGTTGCTTCATACAACACGAGCTACTAAAGCTGAAGTTTGATAGTGGCAAAGGGCTAAAATCCATCTATTGGCAAAGGGGGTAGGAATACTACTTTCTTGTTTAGAGCTGCCATAAAGAGGAAACGGAAGAACTGCATTAGGATTGTTGTGGACTCTTCTGGAACAAATTTAGGAGGAAGAGCGCATTCTAGTTACGATGTACTTCTTTGCTAAAAAGTGGGGTACAGAGGATACTGTTGATAGTTTGGCTGATAGTATCCAACATAGGGCCACCTCTTCCACAGCAACTGACATGCTAGTTAAACAGGTATCTAGAAAGGAGATAAGGGTTGCAATTTTCTCTTTAGCCAATAACAAAGCACTAGGGGTGGATGACAATTTTCTCTGTGTTCCCGTGTTGTCTCTTAAGATAACATACTTTTCGCTTGAATATAACGAAAGGGTTGTTTCCTTTATGTAGGATCCATGTCTTTCCACTGCCACTTTAAACGCTTGACCCACTTAGCTTATTATAGTAGATTCTGAATTGGATAGAGTTGAAATCAGTTTAACTATTTACTGATGACATAAGGGATAAGATCCATACTATTAGCAGAATACACAACCAAGATAAAGATTGTTTTGGGTAGAAACGGATCCACTAAAATCCTTGTTACCACTCTCTACAAAAAACAATTTGTAAGTGACAAATGCATCATTCATCTCAAATGCATGCTATGAAGCATGGACAGGACTTGGAGATACGACACAACATGCTGACATGGCAATCCCAAATTACAAGACATGAACATAGTAAGACACGCCAAATAATATAACATATTTCTATCTGATTACATAATTCTATATAATTTTGTTATAGTTTTTGCTCAATATTGTAGAAGCACCTAGGAAGCATGGAGACAACACGGGAACACAGAGACACGACACGATACGTTGGGATGTACAGAAGTGTCTATGCTTCCTCAGTGCATGGTGTCGGAAGGTGCCTGCATGACTTCAAATGCAGTTATTTGTTGAGAATATGTAAAGGGGCCGTTCCAATCGTGGCATGGCTACAATAGAGAGGGTTTGCTACATGAAATTTATGTTCTTAAGGCTACGAAGAGGAGGTAAACTTGTTTCAATTCATCAATGGATGCAATTTGTAAAAGGAGGTGAAGGGTATTCTCCAATAAAAATATCGGATTTTATTTCCACATACTTTTTCTTTGCATGAAAAACTTGACAAGATGGCTAAGGCAATTAACTCCAACAAACATGATAAAAGACTAAAGTTTGAAAGTTATACTATGGAGTGATGGAGGACAAGTTCCATCCCCAGAAGCTATCGTAACAAGCATGTTGAGTATGGTTGAGGTTGACTTGAAACTATGTAGGATCCATTAGAATTCAATTGGTAGCTTGGGGTTATGTGTCTTTTATTAAGAAAAATGGATTCCCCCACTCCCTAATTGGTTCAAAATTAACTTTGATGGATTGGTACAAGGCAATATAGTAGCAAAAACATTCTACATCATCATAGACCATGAACATCTATTTGTATAGAGAGATGGCTAGTGACTACTCACAAGTTTAGTATCCATTGCTCAACAGTGGGCTGCCTTTGAAGGCTTCAAGGCTATTAGTCTCAGAACATTAGTGTTATAAGGAATTTTTATTGAAAGTGACTTATGGAGGTGCTTGAAATGATGCAATGAAGACGAATTAAGAGAATAGAAGCAGCTATCTCGTGAACATCGATCATTCACCCCAAGAGCAGTCATTGGTCTACCCATGAGCATGAAGTATTTCTGGAGCAAATTTTAGTAGTTCTAGTTTCATTCCATGCTTGTAAAGTCTCATTTGTACCTAAAACCATAAATATTGTAGCAGATTATTTAGTTCATCTAGGCACCCTAGGTGATTTTACGTGTGAGAATGTCTCTACCCATTGATTTTTGTAATATTTTTAATAGGTATATAATTTGATGTACTTTTATACTGTTTATAGTTAATTTATAAAAGGCCCAGCCCACCTTTCATGAAATTTGTAATATGGGTTATTTTTTTTTTAAAGGATCTGTAATTCCTCATAAAGGGACATCTGAATATATGATAATGAAATAAAGTTAAGTTTCACCATTTGAATGTGTTAATACATTAATGGAGGGAAGGATTTGGACCTCAAGTGAAAATCATTTAATAACTGAAATTTAGGTATTCTCCCAACTCTTTTTTTTTTCTACCCTCTCAGACTCTTGTGCTCTTTATATGGTTATGCAGCAACCCCTCTGAAATCCATGCAGATCTCATGGAACTAACCCGTCCCCTTCACCTTTCTAGCCGCTTCATGCCATGATCCGAACCACACGCCCATGCCAATTAAAATACGTCCCTCTTCAAACGGATTGTTCGAAAACCACCTTCACTTTCTTGTCAGTGAACCCTTTATCAGATCTATAGGGATTAGGCATCTCTCTCATATCTCAATTTTCTCTGGCTATACCAGAATTGAGTTGGCATTTTTTATTTTACTCAGTTTGGTTTCCTTTACTCTCCCAGTGTGATCTGATCCAACTTTTGACTAGGGAGGTAATTGCTATAGGATGATGATTTTGTGGATCCCATATATCTGTGAGTGGGATTTGGTTATTGTAATTTCACATACCCTAAACTGAATCGGTAAATCTTTTCTCTTTTGGAATTTTTTCTTGGAACTTTGAATCGGTTTTGCTTTCTGGACTTGAATTTTCTTTATTTTCATGTTTTATTTCTCAGATTCTCCCCACTCTACTTTGTGGGTAATCTTGCATCTTATTGTTAATCTCAAGCAAGCATCCTGGCATAATGCATTAGTCCTACATCAGTAAGTTTCCCATTAGCCACTACCCAAAGAAGTATTCCTTTCTGGAGTGAACCTTATAAATCTTTGAATGTGTGCTGTCCTTTCATTTCTATTCGCATCATTTATGCTCGGTTCGTTGCTCTTAAGACATGCTAGAAATTATTGCGTATGCACAACATGTTATCGAAATCATACATAGATTCATTTCACACTTATATTTCTCAATCACATGTATATTTCACGAAAGTAAGAAATACACGTGTCAAATAAAGAGCAAATTTAACCTGTGATTTCAATAGTATATCTTGCGTACTCAATAATAATCAAGAAGATGTTCTACTTGTTATGCATGCAACTTTTGTTATTATAAACATCTTCAAATTTTTCTTTTTTTTATCTTAGTGATTACCAACACCCAAACTTGCAAATATGAAGAGCATATATATCTTTCATCTCATCATCTTTTCTTCTTTTTTTTTTTTTTTGGTTTGATTCATCTCATCATCTTAAAATTTTATGCTTCAGGTTTGTGAGACGCGGTTTTTGTGCATGTTCTTTGGAGTCCATCCCAGAGGAGAGGAGGAAAAACATAAATCTCTCTCGGGGTTCAAAATATTACTTGAAGTCTCTGCAACCAGATCTGGGTGGGATTTCGATAACAGCTCTGCTTTGAAGCACCAGTAAGATTATATTTCTTTAGAGGTAGATTATTAATAGGTCCTTATAATTTGCCTATGATTACAATTAGGTCTATAGTTATATTCTAGAGACCTTCAAGTCTTTCTTTTAGGTCCCTATAATTAAAATATTGAGATCTTTAATGATATAATATTATATTAGGAGATTTACATTGTGGATACCGTCAAAAATGAAATATTATATATATCATATAGAAATATTAAAAAATTACATATTTTATATGATATTTTTTTAAAATTTTATGAATTAACTTATTGGTATATTTTCATGAATTTTATTCTATTGCCTATAGTTCACAAGTTTATAATAGAGTCTTTCAACTCACTATATTTAATTTATAGTAAATTTTATATATAATTAATCTACAGAATAAATGGCATTTAAAGTAGTGTTAAAATTTAAGATTTAGGATTTAGGATCTAGTTTTTAGTATTAAAGTAATTTATGATATATAATTTAATATTTTGAATTGTAAGTTATAGTTTTAGAGCTTAGTATTTTAGAGTATGGTGTGATTTTATTAAAAAATAATATAAAATTTATAATTTTATATAATTTTAATATAATGTACATAATATTTTATTTTTGACGGTGAAATATGTAATTTTTTATATTTAAGGTATCCTCTATTTAGATGTTTTTATAATATTTGTAAAATAGGGACTTAACATAAGGGTTTAGAAAAATGTAAAAGTGTAATTATGGATAAGCTATAGGGATTTATTAGTAATTTATGCTTTTCTCTATTTATATCATGGTAGGTATGGTAGGGAAATCTTAACATTGTGATTTCAGAGTACTGCTTTTTATAAAAAAAAATTTATAGGCATTTTTTTAGTTAGGTTAACTTGCAGGTTAAAGTTAAACTATTAATATTATTATCTTAAAAATTTTAAATAATGTGAAATAAAATTTATTATTATCTGCAAATGTGTGAGAATGTGAAATTTATTTAATTATTATCTTAAAATATGTAAAATTTATTTAAATATTATTAATTTAGGAAATATATCAAAATTTGAGATATTTAAGGGATGTGGTTATAAGTCAAAAGATGATTTGTCATTATTTTTAAATTTTGAATTTATTAAATTTAATTATTTCTTAATTTTAACCTTGAGAAAAATATCAAATTTATTTCCAGATATATTTTTTTAAAAATATGAGAAAAAAAAAAGAAGCGATTGTGAATTTGAAACTACCTTTTCGATGGTTTTGATTTCGTGGCCTTAAAGTCGTTTCATATTTATAAATCGAATTCAAATTTATGAGATGAATCAGAATTATTTAGCTAATTAATTTTATTAAATTGTCTTTGTCGCAATTGAAATCGCTTGAATTCGTCAATCAAACAGGATTGACAGGCCCCTAAAGATCTGACCATGGCCAATCGCTGAGATCTGAGAATGGATCGTGACTTGCAAGTAATTCATAGCCGAATCGCCGAAAATTCTGGACGTTCTTTATTTTGATTTTTATATAGCTCTTCAGCTCGTTTCTATATATATAATTTCTATATATATATATATATATATATATATATATATAAAGACACGTGTAATTATGTTTTGAAATGATTTAAATTTTTTTAATAAAGTGAGAGAAATAAAACTATTTTAATAGTATAATAGAAGTAATATTATTTTTTTATTTTTTTTATTATAAAAAATTATTTATTATTAAAAATTGAAATAAAATTAATTTTTGGGTAATTACACCCAAGTCCTTGAGTTTAAGGGTTATATTATATGACATGTTCACATTTTTTAAATTATAATATCGGGGTCCCTAGGTTTTCAAACGTTATCATCTTGGTCTTTTTTTATTTTTTTATTATTAAAAAATATTAAAATTACCATTATACCCTTACCCTCTCTCTCTCTCCACTAGATCCGGCAACCGCGCAGCCTCGTGCCGCCGCACGACTCCGCGGAGAGAGGAGTCATTCAAATTTTAGCTGATCATGTGGAGAGAGGAGTCATTCAAGAAACAGTTGGTAAGGCAGAAAAGAACAGACAAAATCACTGATTATATAGCAAGAAAATTCCAAATTTTAAATAACTCAGCATACATAATACAACAAAAATCATCACAAGCAAATCTTACATTTCTTCTGTTAGTAAAAAAAAACAAAAACTACACAGCTTCTTTGATGAATGACAGAATACATAAAAATTCCAATAGCCTTTAAAACATGTAAATTTTTCTTCAAGAAGAGCAGCCGAAAGAATTCAAAGATCTGCAAAAACATGGTAAGTTTTTGAGTCGAAGACGATGAGCCTGACAGCAGCAATGGCAGCTGCCACAGCTAAGCAGCTGAAACCTACAACATTCAGCCAATGCCAAGCTTTCTGAGGGGGTGAAAGCTTGTTCTTCTTCACCATGAGATACATGTGATTTGCTAGGACAAATGTCAGAGGGAATGTGCTTAAGGCCCCAGTCAGGCTCATGAAGTCTCCCAGGAAAGGAAGGAGAGCAGAAACCAGTGTGTTAATGGTGAGGTAGCCCCCTCTCACACCTACTCTAAATAACACATTCTGAAGGGAAAAGGGATTCCCCACTCTTCCAAACTTTGTGTCCAAGTATTCGTACATAGGACTTGCAAAAATCTGACGAAAACAACAGAAGATTAGCTACCTCGCATATCATCATCCAAAGCCTCGCACTAACTACTTGGGTCGAGTTTTCGAGCCCATTAATAATCATTTTCACACTTTTGGAAACTATCCAAGAAGAATAGAAGCAAAAGAAAAATTAGTTTCCATGAATATTCATTAAAACAAGTGTTTGGTTCAGTGTTATCTCAATGTCAATATTATTTAGATGTCATGTTATCTAAATATCATTGTTATTCATCAATAGACATTTGTTTGGTTCAATGTTATGATATTAGAAAATATCAATGCTATCCAAATTATTTTTGTTTAGTTGGAAGTTATTGGCATTATAATGACAAATTGATGGTGTTATCTTGAGATATTTAAAGATGTCATTAAACCAAACAATTAATTTCTAAAGATAACATAACATAACATTGAGATAACATTGAACCAAACGCCCCCTATATGATATCTAGTTTTTTTTTTTTTATTTTGGCAAGTTTTGACATATTTGTTTTTCATTGTATGAGAAGGTTGTAAGTAGACCTATGTCTAATACATAGAATTTGATGGATTCAACAAAATATATCCTTCTTAATTTCTGTTCTTCTCTCTTTCATCTCGGCTCTCTTCATCCACTTTTCTTCTTCCTCTTTTTCATTTCCCACTCCCCATTCTCCATCATATTTAGTGCAAAAAAGTGTAATTTCATGTAATGCAAATTCATTTTGAATCACTTCTCTAACATTTAAATAATAATGTTAAGGTAAATTTCATTCAGGCCCCTAAGATAAGGAGAGCATTGCAAATTGGTCTCAATTTTTGAAAAATTTCGATTTTAGCACCTAGGCTGTAAAAGGGATGCAGTTTTGGTCGCTCTTTTAGAATCTCGCCTTTTTTGCTAGCCTTTCGTGATAGAAAATATGAAATTTGATCATTTTTTATTAGTTTAGATAATTTACACATTTAAAAGGACCGTTGTACTCATCTATTCTCACCCTCCTTTAAAAATTTAATAAAAATCTAAAATTTAATTTCTCTCGTCTCTTCATTCTTCTAAAATTTTAATGCTTTAAAATATAAATATTAATATTTAAAAATTATATTCTAAAAAGCCAAAATATTAATGATGAAAATAATTTTATGAAATAATAGTAACAAATTAACAATTATGTCCTAATTGGGACCAAATAATAGCGATATTACAACTTAAAGGACACAAATTGAGTTTTTTAAAAAATTGAGACTAATTTACAACGCCCTTCTAACCTCAAAGGCCCAAATGCAATCTACCCTTTTGTTAAATTCATCATTTTACTGCAAATAAGTTTTATGAAGCAGCCACATGAAGCAGGTACTGTTTATCCAAAATGAGCAAATAAAAGCAAACTACCTGCAACTAGGAACTACATTATTTTGCAGTGAAATACTTATCAATTAAGAAACTAAACAAAGCAGAAGTTTAAAGAATGATACTTACATGCAAGGCAATTACTGTCTGGAGAAAGGATGCAACATTAGCTAATGTCTTGACCCAAACTGGTCCTTGAACGCTATTGAGAAGGTAGGTAGAAGTAGAGGAACCATAAGCCCAATAACCCATAAAGGTGACAGCATAGAGTGGCAAACCACCAATTGTGAACTGAAACCATAGTGCTTTCTCCATATTTTTAATGGCAGGCTCTTTTACGGTTGCCTGAGAAAAACAAAAAGAAACAGTCGCCTAGCTGAAACTTTTTCAGGAAAAAAAAAAAAGTAATTCAAACATGACAGAAAAAATACACAGAAGTTAACTAAAATTTTGAAAGAACAATATTTAGGTGGTTGGCTTCAGAGAATGATTGGACCATTTCATTGTAACCAAGAAGTTTATGAATTTGAATCTAGGAAACTGTTGTTCAATATTTAAAGGCGGTAATATGACCTTAAATACCAAAATTAAGGCCCCATTTAATCGCATGCTGAATTCACACTTCACCCAAAATTCCTTAGATCTCTCAAAAGTTAGAGTTGTTAGAATATAAAATTATTCCTAAGCCATGACCTATAAGCCTAAGCTTTTAAGTCATTTGGTAACAAGAAACTTAACATGATATTGGATCTAGGAGATCTCAAGTTCGAATCCTGGCGACCCCATTTATCTCTAGCATAAGGTTAAGAAAAGAATGTCTATGCTAAACTCAAAGCTGCAAAGCAAAACAATTTGCGCGTGCAGGGACGTGTATGAATATAAAATTATCCTTTTATGCCTTACGAGCTTAAGCTTTTAAGTCAATTGGTAATCAATGACTTAACAAGAGCTTCATGCAACACTTGAGCTTTTATGAAGAAAGTATAGCATCCTTGGGGTCATCCCCGCGACATGTTTTTCTATATCACCAACTTACAACTTTCTTAAGTACAAACTCATCACTTAAGTTCCGTTTAGAAATATTACTTAGGAGGTATTTGGTTTAATATTATTTTAATAATATGTCATATTATCTAAAAAAATAATAATTGTTTGATTTGATAATATCATTAGATAACATTCTAAAAAATTATAGAATTGTCACTCAAAATATGACATCTAAATATCATGATATTTAGATAATATGACATAACATTAAGATAACACTAAACCAAATACCCTCTTAGAGAAAATCTTACTCCATCTGAATAATAATATGCATGATATTGGAAGAGAATGAGATGATCACTTTTTTAAATATAAATTTTCTATGTTGCTTATACCTGAATTTCAGGTAGCATCCCGGTATTGTAAGCAAACACTAGATTAGCAACTGCACCAATAGTACTGAATATTCGATCCCCATGTGACACTGGATTGCTATAGTCCCTCACATGAGCTTTGATTCCTGTACATATAACAATATTAGTATTTTTTTATCCCTTAAGAAAGAATTTTCATAAGTTTGGTACTTCATTGGGATCATAAAAAAGTATATAAGATATGCATATTAAAAGTAAGATTGAGAAAAGCGGTGGAAAGACGACTTTACCTTATTTGTTCATATCATGTTTTAGGGATGTTTCAAGTTTTTTTTTCGATAGAAAGGGATGTTTTAATTTATTTTGAAATAAAAAAGGAAAAAAATTATTTTAATATTGTAGTTTGGGTATTTGCGAAAGGATAAGAATAGAAATGAATATATCTGCGAGATGGTTGAAATCCAATTGAAGATAAGCTCGGAGAGAGTCAGCCTAGATAGTTTGAACTTATAAATCGTAGGCCGATTAAAGCTCCAGTAAGAAATTATTGGATTTTGCTGATATAAAAAGAGCAAGAGGGAGGCCAAAAAAAATATGGCAAGAACTATAAAAAATGATCTTACATACTTACTATGCAAGAAGCATCTACAAACAAGAATTCATGAATATGATGCCAAGTAGTGCGAGTTTATGTGATATTATTGTGAACCTAGACATATACATGGAAAAAAAGTTCTTATATGCCCAGCAAGATAGGTGAAAGAACAAAGAATAACTTTTGAATGCTTAATGAGGGGGAATTAGGAAGAAATATTATCACTAGGGAAAGAGAGAGAACTCCAAAGAGAATTTTTTTTCAAAATTATGTCAATATGAGGTGAACGGGTTTCAAGTCTTACCATCCCGAAGTGAAAGCACGAATGCTATGATGATATATACAAAACTGAAGAAGGTTGAGAAACCCAGCCAAACCCTTAAAGCAGATAGGTGAGGTATTCCAAAGGCAAAAAGTGCACAAACAAATCCAGCAATTGCTATACAATAAGGAAGCTTCAATGCGCCATCATCACTGTATAGAACATAGATAGCCTGAAAATAAAAAGTTAAAAAAACTCAGAACACTGTCAGAAGGATGCAGAAAAATTTTGCTATTTTAACCACACAGTAATATGGAATTGACTTTTTGTTTGAAAGAAAAAAATGATATATATTATAATTTTTTAAAGATATGCATATTTGAACTTGCTACAAACTTCTTTAGAATATAAAAATGTTCTTAGATAACTCTTTTTTTTTTTACAAAACAGTAACAGAAAAGAAAAGTGCGTTAACTCAAATCCAGCAAGTGCACTGCCAGCCATCATAACAGATGACAACACCAACCCACTCACTAAAATGCGCTTGATTGATGAAGAAGAGGATTGGCAAGATTGACTTAGATTGAAGAACAAATAATTGATGAAGGCCAATATTACCAAGGATGAAAACATGAGCACAAGTGAGGATTTACATGATCTACCTTTCGGTGTCGTGGCACAACAACCCTTAACCCTTCGAGTTGTCGAACACGACTACAATTAAATCTGCTGATTATGAGTCATAAATGCCTCACAACACCCAAATTCATTAAACACCTTGGGATCAATGCTCCAAACATCAAAGTCACCTTACAACCGTACAATTTCCATCATAGTTGCCCTTCGACGCCATCTATCTCCATCTCCTCCATTAAAAGCTCCTCTTGGATGTCATCAAGGCTTGTGAACATCCGAAAGCTCCACAAGTGCACTACACTCTAGCAAAATTTTTGTTCCTAATCCTTAAGGACTTCTATCACATGCTCAAGCTTGGTTACATGCTTCTCGAGAATAAGCTTTGAGAGCATGTTGCCACTTGCCACCAAGTCCCTGACTATCCCATGTTTGACGTCATTGAAGTGATCCAACGGCTTATACCCCATGTTTTTGTCTTGTTGGTCGAGACAACTCACCCATCCTGGATAACAACCAAGGGGATAGGTGGTGGCATTCAACCTCCTGGTTAGGTCTTTCTTCTACTATCACATGCTCTACCACGTAGTAAAACCACACCCAGAGAAAAGGTTTTGTCGTCAACATCATCCAAATGAACCACTTCAATCCACTAAGATGAACATCTTCCAAAAACAACCTCATGCAATTCAAGGCTTCATTGAATCCCCTCATCAAAAGGTGCGCTTAGAGCGTGATGGCCCTCTTCATGACTAGCAATGTTGGCTCATTTGGCTGAATTGTTGGATGAATTGGCAATCCTTCAAACACGGGTGATCCTGCGCATCAAGTACCCCAACTGCTTCAGGGTATGTTCTGCCCTGACATTCCTCCTAATGAGGCCATTATCACTAAGATTGTTCCCATGATAGCAACTTAATTTTGTAAAGACTCTTCATCATTCCCTGCCATAGTCGACAATGAAGGTTCCACAAGCCCTAGCTTCAGCTAAATGGCCATCTCCCATCCCCCCTCCCCCCCTCACACACACCCCCCATCATAGAAGGGTCGTCGTATTCCTCATCAACATTGTTCACACTATCTAGAGGAGACATGAATCAACATTAAATCAAACGGCTAAGATGACATCATGTGTTAAATCAAAATTCAAATTTAAATTAATTAAAGCTAATTGGAGATTTTCATATTAACTTTATCCAAATTTGATTTAATTTAATTTGGTTTCAGAATAGACTTGAGAAATTTGAAAACTCGTCATATTGGAACTGATTTTACTTTATTATAAAAGAATTAGTTTAATATTTATTTAAATTTATTTAACATTTTATTTTCAAATTTTATCATGAGATCTCTCTATATAAAGAAATCGTCCAGCATCATATTAATTAATTGTTAATGATTAATGAAATAAGTTTAGAATTTTTTGAATACCTAAATCCAGTAAAGAGGTCAATATTTTAGTAAAGGAAAGGGTAAGAGTTAAACTTTAGTGAGAATCCTCAAATAATCTAGTTATTAAAATAAAAAATCAAAATAAAAAAAAAGAAAGAAATCTCCACCATCTCTCTGAATCATCTCCGATCGCTCGCCTCCAACACTTCGCACGCTCGCCAGCCTCCAAAGCTCACCCTCCGATGCCGCTCCCTCTGACATTCGCCAGCGCCAGCAACTAGAGCTCGCGCGAGCTGCGCCCAAGGCGCCGTGAGCAAAGCCCGAAGGCGACAGCGAAAGGTGCGCGCGGGAGCCGCGCCACCATGCGCGTTCGCGTGCGCCAGCAAGCTCGCGCGCGGGCTTGCGCACGCGTACCGGCCACCAGTGCGATCGCTCGAGCTTTTCCTCCGCCGCTTCTCGGCCCCTCCGCTTGCCCGCTCTGCCAGCCGCCCCTCAGCTCCGTCGACGACGCGCCGGCTCGGACTCTCGCGTTCATCAGACCAAGCTCGAGCCGGATTTCTTCCGCCCTGATCAGTATAATTTTTTAACGAATTTTAACTGACTGCTAATTATTTATTTTTAACAAAACTATTTTATCATTATTCTATTTATCTCTAATTAGACGATCATAAATTTAAATTTGAAAAAAAAATACTATTAAATTTTATTTACTATATATCTTAATTTATAAACTTATTGAATTAAAATTGATAATTTAATCAAATTTAATAAATTTTTATTTATCAAATAATTTATTTTAATTTTAATTTTAAAATTATTAAATTTGTGGAGTTTAAATTTTTATTTATTATATAATTTATTTAAAAAATATTCTTGCACTTGATTAAAATAATTTATCAATCAATTTAAAAAATATTCGCATTTCCATCCCACTTCACTACCTCTACCTTTTTCGAGATGGAGACTTATACTCTAGGTTATTTTCGGCGTCATCCGATTTGAACTTTAATGAGTAAAAAAAAGTTGTCTGCCAGATTGTGACTGACGTGGGAAGCAAGATAAGGCTATCCAAGGCTGGTGAAGGGCATTGAGTCAAAATTGAAGACAACATACTAATAAAAATGCAGTGAATGACATTTTTTCTACCACAATTGAAGACAACATAAGCTCGAAGAAAAAAAATCTAGAGAGGTTGCTTGAGCTACCACAACAACAATCATCCAAAGCACTCTTGGCCTCCACTCAACAATTTCGAAGACTCCTCCCATCACCAAAGAATCAACGAGCAAGTTGAAGGCCTGTTTTGTCTTTTTCACTATTTTTCTGTGTTCTCGTTATGTAAGTAACCGTAATTGTAACCCACTTCTTTCAAGTGAAAAAACTTCCACTTTCTATCGTAATTTTTATGTAAATCTCATGTTCTCTCCCTCCTTATCCCTCTCTCTTTTCTCTCCCCTCTATCGCTCGCATCACCTTCGTTAACCCTATGAACTATGTGAATCATAACGTGTAAGATCAGAGATTTCTGTTAACGGGTTTTCGCATCAATTAAGTGCAACATTATCAATAAAAAAAACTAAAGAGATTGATTGTGTCATTTAATAACACCATAAAGTAACTAAGGGGGCGTTTGGTTCAGTGTTATCTTGACGTTATGTTATGTTATCTAAAGAAAGTAATTGTTTGGTTTAATGACATCTACAAATAATCTTCTATTAGATTATAAAATTATTAGTCAAAAGATGACATCTAAATGTCATGACATCTAGATTATATAACATAACACTAAGATAACAACGAACCAAACGCCCCCTAAGATGAATAACTCGATGTGATGGAGAGATCTGGAGTACTACTATTTCTGGAAAATAAAAGGTCATGCAAATTATGAAGAAAATGTCATCCAACTCATGTGTGTGTGTGCATGATCAAGCATTTAACATTACACATGGAAATAGCACATATCCTTTTCCAAATATGTACAAATGATTAAATGAAAGAAAGAACAAATGCTTGATTGAACAAGATGCACATTTTATATCTACTTTGACCGACCAAGACATCAAAGAAAAAGATAGTCGATATTGCAAAATTAGTTATCAATATGGATTATCTCCGAGAGATTCAACATTCACAACTAGGTATCTCACACTTCAATTAGAAATAGAAGCCTAGAAAGTTATATAGTTTCCAACGATTTCATCTATTGACTTGTACTACTTAAAAGTATCAGCTAAGAACAAAATAGGGGAAATAAACTAAAAGTCTAAAATATGTCTATTTATGACAGAAAATCACAGTTCTCATATTCACCTGGCATTTGGATGATATCGATCAAAAATAGAGAAAAAAAAAAGAGTTAACAAGCAAAATATGTCAAAAGTCAACTAATTTGTACTACGAAGAAATGTGGTCACCAAATTTGCTTGAAGACAAAAGCAAGAGGTCTAAAACGTGAGGGAACAAAATACAATTTATCCAAAAAGTAATAACTGATTGGCTTGGTCTAATGGGAACAAAATACAATTTTCTCATTAGAATAATTTTCAAAATAAGCATAATGGCTCTCTCTTCTCCTCGTGTCAATTTGGATATTGGAGTAAGTTATTTTTGATATCACCAAGAAATAATTCAAAAAAATATTTCATATTGCAGCTTAGTCCTTTTGCAAAATAAACATCCACTAAATTCATTCACCAATTTATTACCAAGTTCAAAAAGGCATGTAGATTCCAACTTCATATATTGACTAATTAAGTGTAGAAAATTTCCATCAAAAAGAAAAAATTAAGTAGAAAAAGCCTCCTATACTATTCTAGTATTTCTGGCAAATGAGACTCCAAACAGGACAATGAGTTTGTAGTTAAGATGATAAAAGCGAAAGCATTTATTCATATCATTTGTAAACAGAAAACAAAGTTAAACATTCAACAAACCTTGAGGGCCTGCCCTGCCAAAATGATATAGCCCGTGTTGATCATGAATAGGTTAACATATTGGAGTGCCCATGTAAGACAATACATTTTTCTTCCTACATTTTTCATAGCATCACAAAAAGGACTCCATTAGAATAAAAGAATGTGAGAATTTCAATCTACACAAAAAAATGAAATTAGAAGCAATAAAAACCTGCAGTTCAGACTTAAAGAAAAGCAAAAATCGATAGTTAAATCAAAAGATCAAAGGTGGCATCTCACCATAAATGTGGCCAGCAAGATCTCTGTATCTAATTTGCCTTATACCTCCAACTTCATGGAGACGAGCAACGAGAATATTGGCATATAGTGATATGGCAGCAGCAAGAAGTAAACCGGTTACACCACCTATCCATCCCAAAGGAACCATGATAGATCCCGAGTATCCCAATACATACGAACTGTTTATTCCAGTAGTGAGAACAAATCCAACTTGATACCAAGGATCTGAAGGAACCAGTCCAGAAGAAAAATGGAAGTAAGCCACATGATTATAGGAAATACAGACTCCTAGAATTTCAGAACGTCAATGAATGACATAAACTAATGCAAGGTGGATTACATTCGTTGATTTTATAAAAAACTATAAATTAACCATGATAAGGTGCTTCATGACAATAATGTTGGTCTATTTCGTTTTCACTTTCCTTCCATATAATATGTCATTACAGTTGTTGATTACTCAGGCCATTTTAGACAAATACACTATAAACTAAACATATAACCCAAATTATTTTATGAAAGAATTATACTGAATTCAGAAAGAAAATGTAAACACAGCAAAAACTACTACGTTTAAAACCAGACATAAAGAAAGGCCCTTGAAAACAATAGATGCATATGAAAACAGCTGTAATGGCACTGGACTTAACGTTATCTTTCATTTTCCATCAAGAAGATTGAGTTCAGGCCCTCTGTTTAGGAAGGGAAGCAGCAATCAACATTCATACAGCATAGTCAAAGAGGAGCTATCCAGCACTTTTGTGCTTTCTAATCATTGAAGCTTCAGACACAACAAAGGGGAAAAACAATAGAAACTGCTGTTCCAGGACAGTGGTTTGTAAAATTATTCTTGGGTCATTACCTACAAACTTAAGCTTTTAGGTTGGTTGGTAATCAGAGATTTAACACGATATCAGAGCTAAAGATTAACTTGGTATTAGACCCAGAAGATCTCAAGTTTGAGCCCCGACGACTTCATTTATCTCAAGTATAAGGTTAGGAAGAGAAGGCATATATGCTGAATTGAGTCCATGCAGCAAAGCAAATTAGCACGAGAGGGTGCATAAGAAAATAAAATTATAATTGTGCCATTACCTATAAGCGTAAGTTTTTAGATTAGTTGATAACCAAAGATTTAACATAAGAGCATCTCATTCAAATCAAATCAACAATATCATCTAAGAATTCAAGCATGCCCAAATATCAAAATTCGTTCATGACAATGAAATATGAAGATGAATATAATAACATTCAAATCCCATCCTCGTCTCTGTAAGACTGCGAAGGACAACGGATAACTGAATTCAAAGTTTACCCAGAATAACATTTGAATCCAAAATAAGAAGCAGGAACATCAGCATTTCAAAATAAAGCAAGGAAACCAGCAATCAGAAATCAAGAATAGCTAACAGCAAAATCCCCATGTTATTCATTCAATCCGCAAGAGAGAGCAATAGAGAAAGAGAGAGATGCATACCGGTGCTAATCTGATGTGCAGTGTCCTCCGACACAACGATTGTCAGTTTCTCATCATAATAATTCCGGCGCTTATCCTTGCCGACCTCCACCTCCGTCTCCATTGCCCAGAGCTCCTCAGGCTTCTCTGAAACGCTCCGAGGTAAGAGAGCGGCGGAGGCTCCGCCCTCGTCTGCTGGGCCGGAGAAGGAGAAGGAGGAGGCTCAGGAAAAGAAGAGCGATGAGGACGAGGAGTAGCGGGAGACAATGGCGATGGAATCTTTTTCCAGCCCCGGCGCCACAAGTTCGGCTCGCCCTCCATTTCCCCGTCACTTATATGGGAGATGCCGCCGACTGCCGCGGTATTCCAGCCAGAACTTCTTCTTTTGGTAGAATTAGATCGAATTGGCCGTTCCGCGAGAATCACAAGCCGAGAAAAAGGAGAGGTTTTGGGGGATGTTGGGGGAGAGAGACCGATAGGGAGCGAGCGAGCAAGCGAGCGAAAAAAGAAAGAAGGGCGAAATTTGATTCGCGCGAGCAGACGTCTTTTGTGTAGCGGTCCTTGTGGCTCTCCCTATAGCGTTACGTCTAGCTTTTCTGCTGTGAACTTATCCGTGAATTTCACGCAAATGGAAGGCGGGAATTGATTCGGAAAGTTATGCTGTGCCGCGCTTTTGTGTAGCACTATGTATAGCTCTTCCTATAACGGCACATGGTAATTTACAGTATTTATACATAATGTAATTTTACAAATAAAATACATTATACAAGTATTTATGTAATTTTGTGTGTGTATATACAAATAATAGTGGCATTAATACATCACACTTAAAATTTTAAATATCACACTCTTATTTAAATACATATTATTTATAATTCAAATTTTACAAAAAAATTGACATACAAATAATATTATACATTGAAATAAAATATATTTATATTATGTATTAATATTAAATTAATAAAATTTAAATTTTTAGATAAATTTTAATATTAAATGTTACTTTATTTTACTTTTATATATAAATTTTAAAATAAAATTAATTTTATACTTATCTCAAAATAAAATAAATTTGATTTTAAATTAGTCGTAATTCTCAAAATAAAAATATCATATTAAAATATATTTTATTTAATTAAAATTAATTTTATAAATAATGAGTTTTTTTAACATGACCGATTTTAGTTGGGCTGGTAATTTTTCAAACTCTATGCCCCATATTTGTTTCGGCAGATACGCTCTTCAAGCACTTGAACCCGCTTGGATTACAGCTAGACAAATAGAAGCAGGACGAAGGGCAATAACACGATCTCCTAGATTAGATTTGTACTTATTCTTTCCTCTCCCTACGGTCGAGCGACTCAAGCCTATGATTCTATGCATCAACACCGGAGAGCAGTTGGAAGGTCTTCAATGATCCGTATATCTTCTTTCGATTTTTTCATTAGAAAGAAGAAAGAATGGTCTTTACTGAACTTCGTTGCCTTCCCGCGCGCGAAGCGAATGGAACGGAAAGCAGATCGTTCCTAAAAAGCTCGATCCGCATTCTTCCGCTTGCCGTATTTTCTTACGTCCAGAGTCGGATTCAAATACCTCTTCAGTAGCAGGTCGAGTTTCTGAAGTCTCGCTGCGAGAACTAAATCAGGACCAAATCAAGATCAAAATGATACTAATTTAAAAACAATAATAAATAATAATTTTAATCAAGACCAAAACTCTATGCCCTGTATTCACATCGAATGAGTGTACGTAGTACTAATATTTGAGTTAGATCACCACATTTGTAGGTTATTTTTTTTTAAGAAAGAAAAACCACGTCAGTATTCATTTATGATGATGTGAAAAAAAATTATATTAATATTAAAAATTTTGTATGTTAAAATTTATACACAATATAAAATAAAACTAAATCTTTTATTAAAATTTACATAAAATTAAAATAAATATAAATATTTGATGTGATGTTTTTAAGAAAATGAACCAAACAATATGGGCCTCACTTAAGATTTGGCTTAATATTGGCTAGCATTAAAAAAAGAGATAAATGTAAAATAACAATATGCAAATATGCAAATATGCAAATTTTGAGGAATGAAATAACCAAAATCTCCTCAAATTTTTTATAAAAAAAAAAGAAAAAATCTCCTCAATTTGAATGCTTTGCTTAAAAAATAAGCTTCCACCTTCTTTTGGATCCCCTGAAGCCTGTTTGGAGCAAGAACCAGGACTAAAATAGTACTAATTTAAAATAATAATAATAATAATAATAAATAAATTATTTTAATTATTTTACACAAATTTTAACATAAAAAATAATATTTTACTTCACATACTCAATAATTTTTAATAAAAATATAAACTCTATTTCACATCTTAGATCAAAATACTCGATTTGAATATTTTAATCTAGAATGTGAAATAAAGTTAATATTTTTATTTTAAATTATTAAATATGTAAAGTAAAATAATATTTTTATATTTTTAATTTGTGTACAATAATTTAAAAAATTTATTTATTATTATTATTGTTGTTTTTTTAAATTAGTACCATTTTGGTCCTGTTTTGGTCCTGACGTCAAACAGGGCTAGTCCTCTTTGCATGTTAAACACCCTATTTTATCATTAAGCTCATTTCAAGCATTTGAGTAAATGCTAATCCTCATTTTGATTTCAGAAAAAATTAATCTTAAGTAATTGTTGAAATTTTTTAATTTTCATGTTATCTAGTTATATTACAAAAAATCTGAGTTATTCATCATATTATTTTAAGAATATTTAAATATATTTTGAGTAAAAATTCTAAAACCTTGATGTTTAGGTGGTGGCAAAGGAAGGAGACATCCCTTGATTTTTTTTTAAATAGATTTTAATTGAGTTTTAACTCAAATGTTTTTTTTTTATTTCAGTCCTGAATTTCATGTAATAAATATCATATTATAAATTGTGATAATAAGTTAAAAAAAATATTAAATTAAAAAATTATTTATATAACTTATAATTTTAATTTTTCATAAATTATTCAATATATAAGTTATATAAATAGGCTTTATGTTAGTAGTGAAAACTCATTCAATTTAAAAAATTTATTTACGTATCTTATATTTAAATTAAAAAATTATTATATGCCTTTAATAAATAATCAATTAACTGATCATAATTTAGATTTTTAATTCACTAAATTATTTAATGGATTAACACTTACTTTATTGAATAATCTAGTGTATTAAAATTTTTATTTATGAGTTGCTATTTTATTGATTAGTTATCTGAGGCATGAAATAGAACTCTTAAATCAAAATCTTTTATTTTAAATAAAATATACTAAGAATTTTGATTTTTTTATAATTTAAATAATTTTAAATTATTATAATATTATTATAAATAGTTTATTTGACCCCCTAGTTTGAGGTCTTGACTCTGCCACTGACTCTATGTTATTTTGAGTGTGCATAGTGTAATTGACAAAGAATGGATGGGTAATATATAAATAAAGTTAAATAGTGTGACATATAGTTAAATATCCTTTTATTTAATTTATTCATCAATTTCTATGTTGTGCGTTTTTTTTAGTGATTAAAATTTAATGATCATAAAAAATTCGTTTGGTCGTAATTCTGTTACTAATGGCAAGATTTTGAATTTTGTCGCTGATTATTGACCTGATAAAAAATAATTTTGGTTAGTAACAATACAATCACGTATTAAATTATTTTTTAGGATAATTACCTACATGTCACGTAATTTAATTTTATTTATGTTTTATCTATCCATTCTTAGTTCATTATGTTATGCACACTCAAAACATTACAAAATCTTATATACACACATTTGAGTTAAAACTTAATCAAAATCTATTAAAAAAAATTGTTATTAAATCATTAAAATTATATTTTTACTCTTAATAGTACATATTTTTTCTTTTCCTTAATACCACACTAAAGCGTTGATTTGTCCTAAAATCAATTCACGTCGCGGATGTCTCCTTCCTTTGCCGTCACCTAAACATTAAGATTTTAAAATTTTCATTCAAAATATATTTAAATATCCTTAAAATAATATGATGAATGGCTCAAATTTTTTATAATCTAAATATAATTAAGTTATAAAAAAATTATGATTACTCATTATAATAGAAATATATTAAAATGTGTGTATGTAAGATTTTATAATATTTTGAGTGTGTATAGTATAATTAACTAAGAATGGATGAGTAAGTCATAAATAAAATTAAAATGTGTGACATATATGTAATTATCCTTTATTATTATTTTTTGACATAATAAATGTTCGTAGATCATTTATTAATGCAAAATTCAAAAGTTGGTCTTTTATTATAGAAGACATTTTATTCACTAAATATTATTTTTTCAATAAAAATAATTTGATAGTTATAACAGTCGCTATTTTCACTTTCTTGTTAATAATAAATATTCATTTTTATCTTATTCAAATTTTTATATTAATTAAAATTATTCATAAACTGTAATGTCTGTAATATATTAATACGAATGAAGTGTATTTTAAATATGAAAAATGCCAATGAAATTTTATAATTATAAGTTAAAATATGTTCACTAATATAATATATTTTCTAAATGACATATGCAGAATGAAAATGTATTTATTAAACATTTTAAGAATCTGTAATATATTAATACGAATGAAGTGTATTTTAAATATGAAAAATGTCAATAAATTTTATAATTATAAGTTAAAATATGTTCACTAATATAATATATTTTTTAAATGACATATGCAGAATGAAAATGTATTTATTAAATATTTTAAAAATTTATTTTTTAGGGATAATTACTTGCATGCCACACAATTTAATTTTATTTATACCTTACCTATCCATTCTTAATTAATTACGTTATGCACACTCAAAATATTATAAAATCTTACATACACACATTTTAACTTTTTTCTATTATAATGAGTAATCATAATTTTTTAATAACTTAATTATAATTAAATTATAAAAAATCTGAGCCGTTCATCATATTATTTTAAAGATATTTAAATATATTTTGAGTGAAAATCCTAAAATCTTAATGTTTAAGTGGCGACAAAGGAAGAAGACATCCACGACGTGAATTGATTTTAGGACAAATCAGCATTTTGGTGTGGTATTGAGGAAGAGAAAAATATATATCATTAAGAGTAAAAATATAATTTTAATGATTTACTAACAGAATATTTTTTTTAAATAAATTTTGATTAAGTTTTAACTCAAATGTGTGTATGTAAGATTTTGTAATGTTTTGAGTGTGTATAATATAATTAATTAAAAATTAATGGGTAAAGTATAAATAAAATTAAATTGTGTGGTACGTAGTTAATTATTTTTATTTTTTAATAATTTTATCAAAATAGCGTTATTATTTCTAAAATTAAATTATTATTTTTTTTGCTTGCGATTAATTGGCCAAATATTATATCTATAAAATGCCCCGTCTTCCATATTTTTTTCCTTTTCCTGTGCGTGAGGTCCGTGCTTTTGGACCTTTCGCACCTCTCACTCTCTCTCAGCAGTCCTGGCTTAGGCATAGTGCGTGCCTTTTTCTCTTGATCTTATCTCTCTTCTCCGTAGAGTGAAATCCAAGGCGAAGCAGCGAAGGTCTCCGGCTCTGCAAAGCGCCTCGTTGTTTCCTTTGTCCGGCTCCTTTTTCTTACTTCATACTTCATAGGTGGAGCGATTGCTGAGCAACCACCCAAAAATCGCTTCTTTTAACGTTTCCTGCTCTTCTTCGTCTTTCCCATCACTCTTGTCATCTTCAACCTGCAAAGATCAGCTGTCTTGGCTTAGTTGGGTATGCAAAACATGGGTTCTTGGTTTGAGCTACGCTTTCCCCTCTTCCTTTGAGAAGGTTTTGATTCATGTCATGGATCTGAAGGCTTACTGTTTCACCTGATCTTTTCGGAGAAATTAGAGAGGATTTCCCTCTTTCAGCTCAAGGATTTTGGAACTGAAAAAAAAAAAAAAAAACAACTTTTTTGGTTTGTGATTGAAGAAATTGGGAGTCTTTGCTGATTCGGGATTTGGGACTAGAGATCTATTCGACCTACCGATTTTGGGTATGCTCCTCTTTGATTCAGGGTTGTCTTAGACTTCTCCAATTTGTTGATTCCTTTTTTACAACGAGATCGATCTAAGGGAGCGAACCTCCTTTCTAGGCTGAGATAAGCTGTGATTCTATCTCTATCTTCTTCTACTGCTCTGCTATTGTAGAGACAATTTGCCAAAGTTCACCTTTTCATGCATTGCTTTAAGATTCTGCTTCTTTCTTTTTCTACAAATGGTGATGAAGGAAGAGAAATCATCTCAAGATGTAGAATCAGGGCCTTGCAGAACTTCCACTGCTAATGAGAGTGATGGAAGTGTTTGCTTTTCTGACGCTGAGGAAGAGCATTGGCATTCACCTTATGAATCCAACTCTGTGTATGAATTCAGGCTTCCCAGAGATTCTGGTCATGAGATTTCTGGAGCCCAAGATTCTTGCAGAAACTCATGCATCTCAGATTGTTCCGGCGAATCTGATTTGGAATGTGGGACTCCAGAGATTAAGGTGAATGTGGAAAAACCTGAGAGCGATTGCAGGATTTGTCATCTCAGTTTGGATAATCATATCCAGGAATCAGGCATTCCAATAGTATTAGGTTGTTCTTGCAAGAATGATTTGGCTGCTGCTCACAAGCAATGTGCCGAGACATGGTTTAAGATCAAAGGAAACAAGTAAGAGCGACATTTCAATTTCATCTCTCAATTGCTGTTCATTTCCTTTATTCCTGTGATTGTTCAATGTGCAACATGTCTAATGTGCCCGTTTGCTTGTTCTTTTTATTCATTGTGTTAAGGTATTGTGATTTGATGTCAAATTTCCAAATGCATAGTTTTGGCTATGAAATTCGGTTTGTTACATACTTTCTCTGCAATATCAGTGTAGAAAGAGTGCTCTTGATGAATTCGTAATTTCAGTTCATTAGCATTGTGGTGTTAGCATGTAAATGTTCAGATGGGTCATCACGTGTGTTTTATATTTCAAAGAATCAAAGGTTTTTTTTGAGTAAATATTCTTTGTTGACCAAAATTTTTGGCGGCATGTTGTGTTGAAGTGTGCAGAGCTAGCAGACTTCAATTTTAGTTGGTTGCCAAAGGATAATGGTTATGTAGTTTTATTATGAAGCCTTATTATGTTATTGCTCTCGCTACCTTATGTTTGACAGCTTTTCTTTTGCTAACTTTTGTATATATCAAAAGCTTCTTACCCCAGCTATTGCAGGTCACTCTTGGTAGACGTGATAACGAAATCATCATCTTTGTGGAGAACGCTATGCATTTATGTTCACTAGTGGTTACGTTTAGTTTTTCTATAAATAATTTTTAATGGAGAATAGAAATCCATGTAGCATTAAAGCCCGGGTTTTTGTTGTTCTTCTTATAATTTCATCCATGCATGCATTAAGGTGTGAATTTTTTTGACATGGTTCATGGTATCCAAAGGGGTTACATTTTAGGGGCATTTGGTCCAATGTTATCTTGATTTATGTCATGTTATTTAGATGACATTTTGAGTGACAATTCAATAATATTTTTCAAGATTATCTACTCACGCCATCAAACCAAATAATTATTTTCTTTAAATAATATAACGTAACATCAAGATAACATTGAACCAAACACGCTCTTAGTATAATCATGGAATTTGCTAAAGTAACTTGGTTGTCAATGCCATTTAGAGTCTTTTTTTTCCTCTTTGCTTTCAACTTTTCTGCTGTATTTGTTAAAGATGGTCCTTGATGCATTAGTTAGGCTGCGCATTATGCCTTGGTTGCACAATGATCAAAGAGAAGTCCTTATTTAACAATAGGTGACCAGCTGATGTATCATTCAAGCGAGTTCTGTTTCTCAAGAGATTTTTAGTCCTCTTGAAATTGCTTGAAGGAGTTCAATTTGGTTAAAATTTCAAGCTTGTGCCAATCTTTGCTCTTAATCAGGATTCGGTAGGCCTCTTGTTTCAGAAATCTGAAAAGCTTGTTTCATGTATTGATAGACGTTGGTGTGGCTATATAGTGTAGGCTTGGCTTCAAGTAGTGTTTGACTGAGTCCGCCTCAACTTCAAATTGAACATTTTATTTTCAAATTGATTTAATTGAGTTGATTAAACGAATGAATGCTTTGGGTCAATTTGTAGGCTTTAGATTGAACTACTCTTAAATCTAACATTCTTCATGTGTGTGTGTGTGTAAGTACATGTATGTATGCATGTATAATTAAATATGTTTTAATTGATGTTTGTACTTTGTTCTCTCACATTCATATACACATTCTAGCACTCTCGTTTTCATAAAATACTACATATTTATACACCTATTCAAATGTTAAGTGAATATAGTTACAAATATGCATTTGTGCACGTGTGCATGCATGGGTGTAAGTGGATGGACGTGCTTGTATGTGTGTTTGTGTGTGCGCGCGCGCGCGCGCGTGAGCATGGGTGGGTGTTTGAGGGAAATTGTTGACTTCTATATGTCAGCATTTATGTGTGCCTATGAAGTCGCTGTGTGTAGTTGCAGTTGAGTGTGTGCTAGTATGTGTGGGTAAAAGGTGCATGTTCCTATATACATCTGTGCTTTCTATGTGGTAGACAATGTGCCATTATATTTTTTTTAAAGCTCATACAATGTCATTTTGAACGAATTAATTACATTTCTAGGGAGTTGACTTTGAGTGACGAGATAATCCGTCAATTATAAATCAACTAAATCTATTTTTTACCAAATCTCTTGTTTTTATTGTAATTGAAAAGCCCTATAATTGGTAGTTTTTTTGGTAGCTTTTTCAGCTCCTTATTATGTGCTTTATCTACAACTTAAATTTGACATGTGGAAACTTTGAAACTTCATAGAGCCACAGAGGGCTAGCCTTCCATTGTCAATGATATTTTAGCTAGAATACATACTTTTGTAGTATTGTTTTGTGTAATATATAGCATTGTTTTTTGTAATCTTATTCAGAGTTGGCTAGGAACCACAAACACACATGAGAAACACAGGGATACGAGACGACACGACAACTTAGCAACTTTTCAAAATACAATACACTGACGTGACAAGACAAGTTAAATAGTATAATAATTAAATAATAAATTCGTTCGCAATATTATAAGTTTTTATTAATTTTTCTCAGCATTTTAAAAGCACTTAGGAAGCGTGGACACAACACAGGGACATGGGGACACAATATAGTGGAATGTATAAAGGTATTTGTGCTTCTTTCTTATTTATATGGTATTGAAAGCTGGCTTTTCTCTTTCCAAACATGTTTGGAGTGTTGCGTATTAAGCTTTCTTTTTTTAGCTTTGATTTTGATAATGATGCGGGTCATGATAATAGAATGGAAATTATTAATGCTTAATACGAATTGCCTACAAAGTATTATATTAAATTCACGCTTAGACTACTTCACACACATGATTTGGCCGAAATCATGTTGAGAGTGCTAGAAAATGCCTTGGATTTTCTATAGCTTCATCCTCCTCTTTTCCACTTTTCCTTTCTTCTCTTTTTCTTGTCATACCCCTAGAACTATGCCTGATGTGATGCTTACGGGAACAGTAGAGCTGTTTAATGGATCTTTTGCATTAAAAGGTGTTATACAGTTGAGTTACTTCATTTGTGTCAACTCTATCAACATTAGATGTCAGAATTAGGTTTTCTAGGATTAAGATCAACTCTATCAACATTTGTATTACTATATAGCATAGTGTCAATATTATCATCACATAAGTCCTGATGAGATACCTAAAATCCGCTTTACAGGTGTCCAGTGAGATTTCCTCGATCGGAAGGAAACCCGCTCACACAACACCAGTGATATTTGGTCCGGTACTGGCTATGGGATACATAAGATTGTCGACTACTGAAGCATATGAAACACTTTTCATTTGTTACCTTTGAGTGACCACTGACCACCTAGTGGAGTACTAGTTGACTTTGTCTTAAAACATGTTAAACACTTCCAATATCCTCTCAATGTTGTGATTGTCTTTTCTCTCTTCCCCTATCATGGGAAATTTTCATTCCAAATATTTTCTTTGCAGGTCTAAGTTTATCATAGCGAATGACTTACTCAAAGTTTTTCTTCAAGCTTGCAGTCTTCTCAGTATCATGATCTCAAATATAAGGCTCTGTTTGGCGCGAGGACCAAAATAGTACTAGTTTAAAAAATAATAATAATAATAAATATTTTTTTTTAATTATTCTACACAAATTTTAATATAAAAAAATATTATTTTACTTCACATGTTCAATAATTTTCAATAAAAATCAACTTTATTTCACATTCTAGACCAAAATACTCGATTCGAATATTTTGGTCTATGATGTGAAATAAAGTTGATATCTTTATTGAAAATTATTGAGTATGCAAAGTAAAATAATATTTTTTATATTAGAATTTGTGTAAAATGATTAAAACAATTTATTTAATATTATTATTATTATTATTTAAACTATTACTATTTTGGTCTTGATTTTGGTCCTTATGTCAAACAGTGTCTTTGGGAATACACAATGATCTATTGTCTTATTTCATTTAGACTCGGTCATGAAAGCCTCATATATTCACATGTAAACTCTTCCTCATCCTGTACACTAGTTCCTCTTTGAACCTCACATATAAATCCTTTGTGGTGTCTCTTCGTTCAAAACCATCATGCAAGAAGGCTTTCTTCACTCCAAACTACTGTAGACGAAATCCAAGCTGAACGTAAGACCAAGAAAAACTCTTACTGAAGTCATTTTCACAAGAATCACAACAAATGAGAAGATTGCATCAGAGTCAACCCCTTTTTGTTGAGTGAAACCATTCATGACCAAGCGAGCTTTTTTGTTTGAGCATCATCTCTCATTGGATATCTCCCCATATTCCTAAGTCTTCCTGCATCTTTCCCTTGATTACCAAGCAGTATAGGAGGAATTGAATCCATGTCAAGCGGAAATTATTTGATTGCTTTGGCTTCCCTGGCTTTTTAAAGTCATCGACTATCTCGTCCTCAAGGAACACTACATCTTTGCTTCTCCCAAGCTTCTTAATTGGATCCCGTAATCTGTATCCGAATTCATCACTTGCATAATCCAGAAAGATGCAATGCTTAGTCTTGCTGTAAAGTTTGGATCTCTCATCAATTTCAAATTATTGTTCTTGAATTGTTTATTTTCTTTTCTTAGGGAATGGAGAAAACTTTAGTCTTTAACCATGCCTTTAAAGTTGAGTTTGAACTTTTGTGGTGAACTTTCTTTGCGTTAAAACACTTAATATGCAATTGTGCTGCTGCTTGCAGAACCTGTGAAATCTGTGGAGCGACAGCGAAGAATGTGATCGGGGCTACCGAATCCGAATTCATCGAGAGCTGGAACGACTCCAGCGGAAACACCACGACACCCAGACCAAGGACCGAAACAAGGAGCTTCTGGCAAGGCCATCGCTTCCTTAACTTCCTCCTTGCCTGCATGGTGTTTGCCTTTGTAATCTCTTGGCTGTTTCACTTCAATGTGCCGGGATGAGTACTTTCTCCATTCTCTTTGTTGCTTTGATGAACTTCTTCACCACCAATGTTGTGTGATTAGTGTGAGAATTTGAACTTAGAAATCTGCTGAATTGTCTGCCTTTAAACATAATCAAAATCTATGTTTTGAGTAGCTTGTATTTTTTTTTGGTTATTCACTTAGGTCCATGAGGTTTGCTTATTTGACCACAAAAGACCACAAATCTTAAAACATGCATTCAGGTCCACAAAAAATATTACACGGGACATCGTGGTCCCTCTGTGATAGAATCTGTTATGTATTGTAAAAATGACAAAAATACTCTTCCTTAATCTATTCATTTTCAAAATATGTCATCATGTTCATGAGGCCGTGTGAGGCGGCTGCCTGTACGCGAGGCCGCGGCCGCCTTGCGCACGAGGTGGCTCGCTGCGGCCACCCACACACGGACGCCGGAGCACGAGGCTGTGCGCTGCGGCTTCCCGCGCGCAGACGTCGTAGCGCGAGGCCGCTTGCAAGCAGCCATCAGTGCGTAGGCGACCTGTGCGCAGATGCCCTACGCGCGAAGGATAAAATCGTAATTGAAAAAAAAATTATTTTAATTTTAATTTATTTTTTTGATAAATTAACGGTATTTTAAATGGAAAACATTATGTTGGATTTGATTGAAAGTTTTTTAAAAATAATTAGAATCTTAGTGAATTATATAGTAATTATTGTGGAGCTGGACGATATGTTTTGATGTTTATAGATTTTTACGGTAAATTAGATAAACTTCAGAGGCTTAAGTGGATTTTTTTTTTTTTTTGTGTGTTATTCATTGCATGTTGTAGGCAAGAGTAACTAGTTTATTTGTGTAAGAATACATGATTGTTAAGAATTATGTTAGAAATATATTGTCTGCTTGTGTCAGAATTATGCAGTATTTATTAAGGGTATTGAAAAAAAATAATTATCTGTTATTATCGAATTGTGTTTTGAGTGAGTTGATCCAACTTAGAATTTGGGTCGAGTTTGAATTAGATCGGTCAAATTTTGATTAATTTCAGATCTATTTTGGGGTTTTATATACATGGCAGTGAACTATTTATATATTAGAATATGTAAATATTATGTACAAAATATTTGATTAAAAAAAAAGGTGAAATTTCAGAATAATAAAGTTAGTCTACATAATTGAAGTTAAGATATAAATGTAATGTGAGAGATTAGAACTATAATGCAAAAATAATTGGGAAAATTACAATACATGTTATTAAAATTTAGAGGAATTTATATATATGTTACTTTCGAAGAAATTTTTTTTATAAATATTCTCTTAAATTAAATATTTATACGTATTATTTTTTAAATTAAACATTTACAAGCAGCATTTATATTTTGAATATGAATTTGCAGTACTTTCAGGTAATGTTTAGTTTATTATTATTTTTATATAAATGAGATTAATATATATAAATAAAATTATATTTAATATATTTTAAAAAAATCTACAATAATAGAATTATGAAAAAATAGAAATTATAAAAATGAACAACAAATTAAAATGAAAGAGATTTTTAGAAAGTAAAGATGAAATATATAGATCGTGTAAATTTTATTTATATGTGTTAATTTTAGTTGCATTAAATAACAAACAAAAGTTAGCATGTGAGTGTTGTTCGTAAATTTATATTCAAAATAAGAAGTGTCATTTATAAATATTTTACTTAAAGGTGCTGCCTAGAATAAAGTCTTCTTTAGAAGGGTAGACGTAAATTTTTAATTTTTTTCAAATTAATTATTTTATATATATAAAATTTAAATTTTGAATATTATATATTAACTACTAAATTCATATAAAAATCACATCACATATATAACTCATGTCATAATTTGTAACATATATATCGTAAAAGTTATAATTTTAATAATTAATATATAATATTAAAAATTTAAGTATTAAATATGTAAAATAAATAGATTTTCTTAGCATATTTGTAATTGCCTTTAAATATGGGTGTTAAAAATATTCGAAACTCGCTTGGAGCTCATTCAGGTTTTGAATTGACTTGAAATTGGTTCAAAAATTTTAAATTAAATCATGAGCTAAAGACTTTGGCTTGAAGTTCATTTTGAGTCGATTTCAAGTTGGCCCTAACTCGCTCAAAATATGATTCGATTTGACTCAAAATTATATGTATAGCATAAATAATTTTAATATATAATATAAATATATATATATATATAAATAAAATATTATTGTATATAATTTAGCTAGTAATTTAGTAGTAAAATGGAAGAGGTTTAAAGCTTATTCTTTTAAAGTTCTAAGGATGAAATCATCATAAATACATAATAATTTTACATTTTTTTACAATTATGAGCTGATTCAAATCATAATTTGAGCCGGCTCAAAATCGAGTCATTTCAAGCTGAGCCGGCTTGAATCATATCCTCTTTCGATTTTGAATCAATTTTGAGTGAAGCCGAGCTCAAATTTTTTGATTTTAAGTTATCTTCAACTCGCTCAAAATCGTTCTGATGATACCTCTAAATAATTAAGTCATGTCGATCTACAAAACGCCTTTTCGCATCATTTTCTTGCCTTTTGCATTTTTTTTGGTAAACTTTTTTATTTGATTTACATTCATATGCAAAGTTTAAAAAACTAAATACAAAGTAGAACAAGATCTCTACCAAGTCAAGAATATTTTTGAACAAAATCAAAAATAAAATAAAGTCTAAAGAAAGTCAAAAAGATTTTGATTTTATATCGATTTTATTTTACTTTGTATTTAATTTTTTAAATTTTGTATATAAATATAAATCAAGCAAAAAAATATTATACAATAAATTTTTTTGCAAAAAAATAAAAAATAATGCAAATTAATGTTTTCTCATTATTGCACATGTGATATTATAACCAACAAAAAATATATATAACTAATAGATGCTTATAATCACCCTAAATTATTTGGCTTAAAACAATTTATAAGTAGAAACATCTTAAATTTCTAAACTGTTTAAAAAATTTTAAATTGCTTAAATCCTAACCCATCTTTAAGTAGTTTAAGCTACTAAAAATTTTAACTATTTAGCCTCTGTTTGTTTGGCAGTTTAACATTAACCTGATTTAATTTTAAACAAGTACATCACACATAAAATTTAATATTAAAAATTAATTTTGTTTCATATCCTACACATATTACCAAAATAATAACTAACTTATATCACATCCCTCACATATCCCAATACAATAACTAACTTTATACCACATCCCTCATATATTCCAACATAGTAACTAACTTTATTTCACATCATTCAGAATTTTCAATGAAAAAATATATCTATCTAAGTTTAATTTAAATTTTGTTGAAATTAAATATTACAAACAAACAGGCCTTTAAGGTTTTAGAATTTTGAATATATTTTAAGTATAAGCAGTGTAAACTTAAACGTAAACTATTTCAAAATAGTTTAAAAAATAGCCATAAAAAATTGTTTATTTTGAGAAAAAAAGGCAGAAGTTTCATTTTATTTATTGAATAGTAATTATTGTTTTAAGGAGAATGTGAAGCAAATAAATCCTTCTAAATTTCTCGTTTAATCACTATTCTATAGATAAGTCTCTCAATTACTTATATATAGAATAGTGATGGCGTGTGAATGAAATTTATTCGAGTCTCTAAGTAAAGTCAATTGAATAAGAATTCTCGAACAACATAGGCAGCCTACTCGAATTAAAGTCTCTTGGTCAAGCAGTGTGGAGCTAGCTAAACTGCTGGATCGAATAACTTACTGGCCATTAAGCAATTGTCATGTTATAGCTGTCTTATAATGTTAGTTTCTTTACTAATAATAAAAAAGTATATGTCATTAATGCCTAATATGTCAACCATCATGGGCACGTCCTGCCACTGATATGCCACCCCACTACTGGCTCATTAATGAAGCGTACCTAACCTACCTAATCTCATTCACCACTCCTTCACCATAAATAGCCTCATTTATGATAAAAAAGAATTCCGTGGGATTGATTCTGATACAAGGCTTCGAGGGAAGGCTAACTAAATACTGTTCACCCGTAATTTGATTACAGCTTCAGCTTTGTTCGACTAGCTTCTCATCTCTTCAACTAAGCTTCAATTGCAATCCGTAGCTTACTTTCGCCCTTTTTTCTCTTCCAAGGGAATACCTCGAAGAGAGCATCTTTTTCTCCTCTATCCTAACATCCTTATTCTCTTTAATCAACCTATAATCCTACTCATCCTCCCTTGGCTTGTTTGGTTGGAGGATGAATTTGGATAAGGAAAGAGAAAATATTTTATTTTATAGAGTTGATGGGAAAGAAATTTATTTTAATATTGGGAGGTGTGTAGGATCAAGGATGTGAAATAAAGTTGATTTTAAGGTTTGAATTTGTGTTGAATGTGAAATAAAATTGATTTTTAAGGTTGAATTTGTGTTGGATGTGAAATAAAGTTATTAAAATTTATAATAAATTTAAAATATTATTAAGATATTTTTTGCCCATTTTTGGCTTCATGCCAAACAAGGCATTAATCTCTTATTTGAACGTGGCTTAAGGACTGTTGTTTGTGGTGTTATTTTTAATTAAAATTTAAAAATAATATTTATTGTAATATTTTGTTTTAAATTTTATGAAATATTTGAAATAAAATTTATTTTATTTTAAAATATTAAAAAAATGTGAAATAAAATTAGATTTTAATTTAAAATTTACGTACGATGTGAAATAAATTTAATATTAATATTAAATTTTATATAAATTTAAAAAAAATTTATTTAATAATAAAATTAATTTTAACTCGTGTTAAAATTAAAAAAGAAAAACACAACCCTATTAGATTAAAGGAATCGGAAGGCAAACCAATAATTCTAATAGATTTATTGGATGCTAAACTTTGTTTGGTGTGGCTATAACAAGACTCAAATTCTTCTAAAAATATTTCAACTAATATTTTATATTAATTTTACATAATATAAAATTTAAATATTAAAAATTAATTTTATTCTATATTTAATATAAATTTTAATTTTAAAATTACTTTTATTTCTTATTATAATATTAATATATTTTTTCTATTTAAATCTCAAAAAATCCAATCAAATAATAACTTTTATCTAGGGATAAAAATATTAAATTTTTTAAAATATTTTTTTGAATATTTATGTTTATTTTAAATTATATAAATTTAAATATTAAAATTATAATAAAAATGTTACAAAGTTGACTTTTTCGGGTCCCACGTTAAAATTTAATCTTAAATATTAATTTAATTTTATATTTTTACATATATTTATTCTAGAAAATTTAATTTTTCGCATTTAATATAATTTTCAATAATAAATTAATTGTATTTGGCTTCATAATATTTAAAAAAAAAGAAATATCATAAAACTATACTCAAATCAAACCAAAAGAGGCCCGATTAATCGACGCCTTATAAAAAAAATTATTATAGTCAGACAGTCTAACATGTAGATTTTGCGGCAATCATTCATCGTGCCACACCTGCGTACGGGTCCTATTATCACTGTTCAGCATACATATCACATATGTATCATAAAATATCTTATATATAGCAAATTTATAATATATTTCATATATAGTAAATTTGCTCATACATAATAATTTTTATTATATATATATCATATAATATATACGTGAAAAAAATTCTTATATATGAAATATATTATGATATATATATATAAATAAATTTATTATATATAAAATATATTATGATACATATATAAAATATTTTATATTATATATGTGATAAAAATTATTAGAAATAAAAATCATTATGTATGTTAAGCCGACGTGCTCGCCTCCAGGTGTCATACGGCGAATTACTGCCCAAAATCTACGTGTCCGACTGCAATAAGTTCTCCGGCTTGTGGGCCGAATTTGTTCGCAAAATTTAGGTCGCCGTTCTCTTGCTTGAGTGCTTCGCGGCCAACTAGGGTTTTTCGTCTAGACCACGCTGCTGCACCGTGCAATTTTCTTTCATGGCTTCTTCTACACCACCGGCGAGTATGGAGAAGGAACAGGTGTGCTGCTTTCCTTTAGCCCTCAATTTCCATCAATCTAAATGCTTCATAGAAGAAGTGGAAGAAATAATCCCGCTGTAAACGTTATTCTATCGTTCCTGTCGCCTGTTTTCGTATTCTACAGTGTTGATCACTCTGAAATTTTTAATTTGGTCCAATGTGAGTGGTGTTCATTCTGAGGATCAACCTGAAGACGTTTTTGATGGACTCGATTCACTTCTGTGCGACTATTGATTTATAATCGTTTCTGCTTGTTCAGTTTTTAGCTGCTGGTTTCTGTCATTGAGAAGTGGGATGTGTTGGTATAGAAATTGTTTCTTATTTCCTATCTACTTGAACAGATTTTCGGAATGGCAGAGAAAGAGATGGAATACAGGGTGGAGCTCTTCAACAAGTAAGTGGATCGCTTGGTGTCTTGTAGAATTATTGTCGCTGTCATTGTTGAAGCACAATTCCGTCAAGCAATGGAGAGCCTTGATCTCTTGCGGATGAGGTCTTCTCACGAAGCATGTGCGGAGAGATTGTGTAGAAAGAAATAAGTGCAAAAAAAAAGGTATTTTTACGTGGATACCCTATAAAATACAGAAAAAGCAAGTCATGTAGTTGAGGCTTGAAATGAACCCACATAGAGAATACAGGTTTTTCAGAGTGCAAGTGTGTATTGAGCTCCAGGAGAGAGGCCTAGATAGCTTTGAAGCACAAATATTTATAAATCTAAGATTTCAATCACTTACACTTGATTTTCGCTCCACACTCCTTTGCATGCAGCATGATATGTAGATTGTGTGAAGTTGGTTATCACATGGCTGCCGGTCAACGGGGTCTTTGAACAGCCAAGGAGAAAAGAACATGTTAAACCGAAATGTGTGGAGTCAGTCGTTGCCTTCAAGGTCCCCTTGTCAATGCTCATATAAATATGGGTTGTGGCTTAATATAGAGGAGTTTTCCATGAATGAATTGTTTTGGCAATCAAGTCCTTCAAACGAGGACTATCATTAACCAAGAAATGACTGTTGCCACGGAATCAATGATTGTGCTAGCTGTTTCTTTAACAAGTCCTTGGAACGGTTAATTAAGGACATGTATGGTTAAGATTGATTTACAAATTTCAAAGTAATCTTTAGGTCTCTGATTGCGCAAATGCATCATTATGTAAGTTTGGGTAATCATAATTCTGAAATACCATGTGGATGAACTTTGTTAATAAATTGAAAAGCGGCATTCTTTTATCATCCGCCATTCAAAGGATGAGGACAATTGAAATGAGAAATGCCACTCTTAACTGGTGCTTGTGGGGATAGAGGGACCAAGTTGATCAAGGGATGTCGCCCGATTGTGGGATCAATGCCAAAGATCATAAAGACCATTCAAAGTCGTTGCTCGTTCGGGGGACATATGGCCATTTCTCAATTGAGGTTGTTTGTCCTTTGCTTATGCTACAAATTTTGGGTTTGAAGAGTGATCTGCAAACAAATAGTTTTATTGAAAGTTTTTCGAACAAGGATTGTCATTAACCAAGGAATGTCATTCTTGATGAGGGAATTACGATTGAACTACATGTTTCTTGAACAAGTCCTGAGTACTTGTAGCTAAGGACGTGTACACTGTTCAGATTGAGCTATAAATTTCAAGATAAAAAGTCATTTGTTGAATTCATAGTGGCTCAATGGTTCAATGGAATCTCAGTGCATATTGGTGAATTGAGTACAAGATGGTAGGCATATCCTGCACCTCTGTTATGCATAAGATTATATACAGGGTTTCTGATTGTTAGTTTGGTCAAGATAACGGAATTTAGTTGTGATGAGCGTAGTATATTGCTTTAGGTTGAGTATATTTTTTATTTTGGGGAACGCTTTTCTGCTAGTACTACTTTAGTTCAATTTAAGAATACATGCACCTAATTTTTTGTTGTAATCTGTTGCATTTTGTAACACCAATCTGCTGTCAGATTATTTCCTAAAAATTTGTTGCAAAGAACATGTCACCAATTAAATTGGTAAGGATTTCAATTGATTCTAGCTTCTTTCTTTTGAGCAGTCCCTTATTACTGAATGAGGCATGTTTGGCCTGAATGAAACATATTCTGTCCCAATCCTGATTAGATGAAATGAGTTCTGTAGGTTATACTGGCCTTTTATGCTAATTAATGATAAACTGATTGTTATTTTTCATTTTTTGTAGGCTCACGCATACATGTTTC
This sequence comes from Apostasia shenzhenica, assembly GCA_002786265.1. Classification (NCBI taxonomy): domain Eukaryota; kingdom Viridiplantae; phylum Streptophyta; class Magnoliopsida; order Asparagales; family Orchidaceae; genus Apostasia; species Apostasia shenzhenica. Next base: position 3,252,545 of record KZ452012.1, on the reverse strand, counting down.
GAAAAGTGTGTTGAGAAAAGGTATGCTTACGTTGTAACTCCATAATTCAGACTATATGCCTATGCTACTAGTGGTCTGAATTGTTCAACTATACATCTACAGATTCATGACTAGCACATATATTATGGATATTTTGTTTTTAAACCCCAAATGCCACAACTCTCCTACCCTACTTGCGAATTGTAGTTGAGTGGATGTGAACCTACGACCCCTTGGTACCCAAGCATGCTCCTTCCCTACTGTGCTAGGAGAAGCTCCTCTAGCACGTATATTATGGTCTTGTGAGCACTTGCATTTTAGAAGTTTAATCAGGTTAGGTTATTGAAGATTTGAGAGGAGATACATAATTGCAGACACATTAACTCATATTAAGTTTTCTTTCATACCTTTCTAGGTCTGGTTTAAAACAGAATAATTAAAGTTAAAAAAAAAAGATTGAAATCATCTAAATTAAGCCTCAGTTAATCCTCAAAATTGGGTGACAACTAAATGCATGGTTCGATTAAATTTCAATTGTACATTACTATTCTACTGGAAACAAAAAAAAAAATTACATAAATTACAGGTCTTTGTGTAATCTGAGCTCAATTTTATTATAAGGCATAGTCTATCAAGTTCTCTTCTTCTTAGCAGATACAAGGAGTCTGAGCTCAACATGGGTGAGAACAGCTGCATTGATCGCTGTGTTTCAAAATATTGGCAGGCAAGTCATCCGTTAAATTTTCTATTTTAATATTTCTGGCAGCCTGATTCTGGGAGTCAATAGTAACATCTTTTATTTATTGGGATTATTCTGGGTTGTCATATTAGTGAGTACTGTTGTGACAATTAATGAGATTTATTAATCTTGATAATCTTCAAACAAATTTTCCAACTTGGTGTCCAGTCTCTTTGGTATTCACTAGTATGTTCTTCAAAGTAGGATTTAACCAAAACTAAACATAATGGACCCATCAATATTAATGTGATGTACCCCTAATCATCATTTTTTTACTTATCAAAACTGTTTGGAGTCAGTTTATGAACTTTCTTTTACCAATTATGCTCGTTCCATAACTATGAACGTAGCCACAATATGGCTATATGGCTATATGGCTATGATACAATACATATACGAAGATACGAGTAACCTTGAAAATCCAGGATACGAATCAGGATACATGCCATTGCAACTTATAAATTATTAAATATATGTATATGTAAATATTGTCAACTTAATTTAATTGAGATGAAGTAGAGTGAAGTTCAATTCTCTCACATCTTCAGTTGAGAAAATATTATTTTTTACAACATTAGAAGGAATTACTGGACATATATATATATATGTATATATGAGAGGATGAGAGAGCTCTTAGCTTTTATATAGTAAGTTGCTCTTTTGCATATAAAATTCTCATAATTTTAAAGTTATTTTCATATATAAGCATTTATACAAGGTATTATCTTGATTCTCATATTTGATTTTTTTAAAATCTCTTTGTGAATAGGACACTAAAATTTTCCATTAAAGTTATTTTCTTTTTTTTTATTTCTTTGATCCCATATCCCTGGGTATCTCCGGTATATCCAAAAGTTTATTTGTTTTTTTTCATATGTCATGTAGAGCATTCAATACATATCTGGGGAGTATTTGGAACTATCAGTATCTAATATGAATATAATACAGATACGGCAGCTCTTTAGAAGTATTTGTGCTTCTTTGTTCCATACATATAAGATTTGAGATCAGATGCATGACTTTATTGATCATATCTGCAGGTAACAAACTTGATAGGGCAACTACTTGGGTCTGGCCAGCAACCAATGTGAGGCAGAACACTGGAAAGCAAGCTTTTCTGTAAGAGCTTGTTATAACCATTTCTTTATTAGTGATGCAATATCTGATTTTTGTTATGTGATTTCTTCAGCTTGGAAATAAGATACAATGACTTCTTAGAGAAAGATGTTTCCTTCCATAATTAATTTTGAAGTAGAATTGCATTACTGTTCTTTCTTTTTGTTTTGAATATTATAATAGGGTCAGACAAAAAATTCATAGTTGATCTGTATTTTGGGTTTTACTATACTGTATGAATTTAATATATTGATCTGTTAGGATTTTCTCTGCACAAATTTGGATTTGGGTGACAAGTTTATACAAGGTAACTTTGTTTAACATAAAATGTATTTCTATCTTTAACATGAAATGTGAAAACATTGTAGAGGACTATATTTGTTTCGAGAAAATAATTGTTTCGTTAGATAATATATTTAGATAGCATTCCAAAAATTTACAAAAAATTATCACTCTAGATGCCACCGTAAGTCGGATAACAATTAGTGTCATTTCATCTGTGAAAGAATTATGTTGGTAGAGAAATAGGAGAAATTAAAACAAGAGAAGGTGGGAGGATGTGTCTCCATGGCGGAGAAGCTGGACTGCTAGAGGCTGCAGATTTTAAGCATAAATTTCTTGGGGGATTTACGTAGAGAACATTGAATTCATCACAAATTACGCATTTCACCATCATTTAGTAAATATTACGCATATCACACTCTCCTTATTGTTACAATAGAAATGTAAAAACCATAAGTAATACAAGGAGAGTGTGATATGCGTAATATTTACTAAATGATGGTGAAATGCGTAATTTGTGATGAATTCAATGTTCTCTACGTAAATCCCCCAAATTTCTTTTAGGTCCTGTAGTCTTTGAGATGGATATCTAAATGACGGTGGCATTTAAAAAACACTAACATCTAAATTGCATTCAAGCAAACATGGTTCTGACACATCAAGCCGGTGCCAGGTTAGATTAAAAGAGTTTGTCAATTTTCTGAGGTTTTTATCAGTTCTTTATGTCTGTAACTTCAAATTGATTTGGTAGTGTTGATTTATTTATCTTGATCTTTCATCACTGCTTGCTTCATAGTGTTCATATTCAATTTGGAGTTAAATTTCTCAATATATTTGCATAAACTAATGTAGTTTTTCTACAAATATATGAATATAAATGGTCTATTTGTTGTAGGTAATGTGTGAAAGACATAACATAAGATAGAGAATACTATATAGCAAATGCCCACACTCCAATTGCTGGCACATAATGAAAAATTTTAGTTGATAATTGAGTTGGCTTACATATTAAGTGGATTAGTCTTAGTTTTAAATTACACGTTCTTAATTTTCAAATATTATAAAATTTACAGTGTTCTGGGTTTTTTTTTAATCACTTCCATAAGAAAGATGACTTTCTCTATAATAACAGCCTTGCGGTTACATATTTTTTGTATGCTCTATACAGTTGTTTTCTGAGTGCAACTCATAGAACCTTCACGAAGAAACATTTGTCGAGAACATATCTCGAAAAATCATGCCTCGAAGCACACACTATTATTTCTTTCAACACGCGGCTCAACTTCAAGCTTGTTTATCGAGCCTAGACTGATGGTCGCGTTTTTTTTGTCGTATCCTTGTTGAATGAACTGATTTCAATACATATAGTACGGGTGAGAATGATTCGAGTTTGAGTCTATGAATGGCTCAAACTCGGTTCATTAATTTGTAGATTGATTTGAGCTCAAATCAATTTCAAGTTCAAGTTAAACTTGATTTGATTAGCATTTAATTTCGAGCTACCTTACAGTTTAATTGAGCTTGCTCTATTCTTCTAGTGGATTGATGATTATGCCTGACTTTAGTGCATAATATTACGTTCACAATGTATATATCAATAATATCTATTTTTAAATTTTTAAATATTTAAATTTTATAAAATATCTAAAATATTTTTTCTCTTTGTTGGCTTTTGTTAGAGAGAGGGGGAAAGGGTGGAGAGAGATATTTTGAGTATTTTATGAAATTTTAATATTAAAAAATTTTAAAAATAGATTTAATTGATATATACATCTGATTTAGGGATGAAGTTTGATGTTAATTTTCAAAATTATAAATTTATATTATTCACAGAACTCAGATCTAAATGTAAATTACCTAAAAAATATTTATGATGAATTTTGCATTGCAAATTTTTCCCCTTATATTCTAAATTAAAATATTTGATTCGAGTATTTTAGAATAGAATATAAAATAAAGTTGATAATTTTATTGAAAATTTGTGTAGAATGTTATAAAAAATTATTTATTATTATTATTATTTAAATTAGTATTATTTTGATCTTAATTTTAATTCTTGTGTCAAATAAGTCTAATATTTCTTACCTTGTTCAACTATAATTAGCTAGATAAATATGAAATTAATGTATGAAACTTGGTCAATATATTTAATTGTCAATTCAAACTATATTGGTTTTACCTTACCAATAAAATTTGATCGATCTATCTTTGATGATGATGATCTTCGAGTAGCTTGAAGTTTCTTCTCAATTTTGTTCTCCTTCTTACATACGGAAAGAATTTCGATAACTATATTGCGAAAACTTTAAAAGAATAGAAGGTGCATTAAGAGATTGCTAGATTGATATTATACAATGTATTAGCTATACACAAATATTGTGTATTATCAAACATACACATCATTTTGTATAATTTGGTATTGAATAAGTCGTTAGATATTATCAAAAAAAAAAAAAAGAAGCTGATGGATGTTCTTAGTTTTTGTGGGGTGCAGCGCCAAGGGCGAGAGTGTGTCGATTTCTATCGGGATGTTATACGGATGATATGGGAGTTTGAGCATTAGAAATCTGCATTGGTTTGCATGTGATTCTAAGGGCTCGTTTGGTTCGAGCTTTTCTTTTAGCCCAACATAAATTTCAATCATAAAAATTTAATTTATTTCACATCCAACACAAATACGAATATTAGAATTAATTTTATTTCACATTTTACACACTTCTTAATATTAAACTTTTTATTAAATTTATAAGATAATTTTTTTTGTTTAAAATTTAATCTTCGAATCAAACAAGACCTAATTATTATCATATTTTAAGCATAGTTTTATTTTTAAAGCTTATAACGAAAGTCATTCTCCATTTATCCTCTGTCAGTTTTTTCAAAAAGTTGATTACAAAACTTGTAAAATAATTCTACATTTATTTCATTAATTATTTTTTGAAATTTCTATCAAAAAAATTCTATTTTTGGAATTAATAATAATATTTTGTTATTATCTAACCATTACTATTTTTATTTTTTATTGTTTGTATGGTAATAGGCTAATTGCAAATACAAAATATTGGGGGCATTCCGAGAATTGAACTCGGGACCTCTCGCACCCTAAGCGAGAATCATACCACTAGACCAAATGCCCATAACATTTAAATAATATTTAGAAATTTTAAATTGACTATGTATAATAATGACTACTTTGTTTATTTGTAAAATTTAATTTAATAAGGTTAAAATTAAATTTAAATAAAAATTTTTTTATTAAAAATTATATATAATGTGAAATAAAGTTAGTTATTATGTTGAGATATGTAAAGAATGCAATATAAAGCTAATTATTATATTGAGATACGTGAAGGATATGATATAAGAAGTGGCGGAGCCATATGGAGATCATGGGTGTAGTTACACCCCTAAATTTTTTTTTAACTTCAACCCTTAAACTTTTATTTTTTTTACTTTCAGTTCTGAGTTTTATGTAGTAAATATCATATCATAAATTGAGATAATAAACTGAAAAAAATAGATATCAGATCAACAAATTATTTAGATAAATTATAATTTAAATTTTTTATATATTTTTTAAAAATTATTTAATATATGAATCATATAAATGAACTTCATGTTGGTGAAAACTCATTCAATTGAAATAATTTATTTACGTATCTTATATTTAAATTAAAAAATTATTATATAGCCCTAATAAATAATCAATTAACTGTTCATAATTTAGAGTTTTAATTCACTAAATTATTCATTCTAAAAAAATTAAAATAATATTTCTTTATTTACTTAAATAAAATAAAAAAAATATTTATAAATATAACTCAATGAAATTTCATATTATTTATTATCATTAAATTTGAATCTACATAAATAATTCGATAAATATAATTTATATATATATATATATATGTATATGTATATACATATATGTATTGTGTATGTATGTAAATAAAAATAATTTTAAAATAATATTTTTAATTTATAATAAATAATCAAGAAATAGATATTTTTTGGGTGAATGAAATGAATAAAAAAACATGCTAAACTTTTTATGTTTAGATCCTGATGGAAACAATTGAATTTTTTTTAAAATTATCAATTAACATAACATACACACGCACATTCAATAATATTACTCATAATATTATATTTTATAGATTAATTGCTGAAATATTTTAATGCAGCGTATTATTATGTTTAATGTTTACAAAAATATATTTTTAGTACATAAATCCGAAATTTTGCTAAAAAGTATCTTTAAAAATAATTTATTAGGATGAAATTATTAGATTGTAAAAAATGATTTTTAAAATCTAAGTATTTTTAATTAACTAATTAATAATATAAAATATAATTAAAAAAATAACAAATGGAGCATATGACAGTGTTAATATCGTCGTTAGATTAAGAAGTCGCCTGGCGAAGGGCGACTTCGCCTCTCTGGGCGACTACTTTTCTAAAAAAAATATTATTAAATATATTCTATAATATTTTTAATATATTAATTCAATCATGCTTATATTTGAATATTTAAATTACAGAAGTGTAATATAATATTTAATATTCACATATTATTTCTAAAATTTAAAAAAATTATAAAATAAAAGAGCGGAGAAATTTGATAAATATTTATATATAAATATTAGAATAAAATTTAATATTAGTTTTTAAAAAAATCTTTTATATTATTAAAAGTAATATTAAATCTTATTCTAATATTATCAAATTTCCTTACTCTTTCATTTTATAATTTTTTTTAAAAAATAATTTATGTAATAATAATATGGGATTATTCTAAAATAAATTTACATTATATAACTTTAATTATAAAAGTTTATTAATTAGTTGAAGTTAATTATAATAAAAGTTATATTATATAAATATATTTTAGAATAATCTCATATTATTATAAAAATAATATTAATATATTAAAAAAATCGAGAGAGATGTGGTCTGTTTGAGAATGAGCATGAAAATAAGTCATGGGTCTGAAAATGCAGTGATTTATGAGAAAATTCGGATAGGCAAGAGTTTTTCAAATTTATTTAAAAAAAAGAAAAAAAATTTCAAATTTTAATTTTTAAAACAAATTTCAAGTGCCACGTCATATTATAAATCATTCTCTTAAAAATTAATATTAAATATGTTGGTGACAGATTATTCTTTAATATTATATTAATATTATTTTTACAACAATATTAGATTATACTAAAATAAGTTTACATAACTTTTATTATAATTAATTTGAACTATTTAATAAATTTTTGTAATTAAAATTATATAATATAAATTTATTTTAGAGTAATTTAATATTGTCATTACATAAATTATTTTTTTTTAAAAAATTATAAAATAAAGGAGTATGAAAGTTTGATAATATTAGAATAAGATTTAATATTAATTTTAATAATATAACTAATTTTATTAAAAATCAATATTAAATCTTATTCTAATATTTATATATAAATATTTATCAAATTTTCTTATTCTTTTATTTGATATTTTTTTTAAATTTTAAAAATAATATGTGAATATTAAATATCATATTGTATTTCTACAATTTAAATATTTAAATATAAATATAATTTAATTAATATTTAAAAATAATACAGAATATATTTAGTAGTAATAGAAGTCGCCCAACCGCCGGACAACTTCCAACGTAATTGAAATCGGCCGGGCGACTTCTTAACGTAACGGCGTTATTTATTGCCGCAAAATTTTTTCCCTTTATTAATTTATTTTTTTTAATTACACCAATTTGTTAATTATTTAATTAAAAATATTTATTTTTAAAAGATGATCATTGTAAAATTGGCCAAAATTTCATTATTATATAGGAAAATAGCATGGGAATATATTTTTATACAGTATATGTTCCTTGCGTACGAGCAAAGACACTTCACATGTGCACGAATCTTGATGACTTCCGCTTGATCAAACGTCGCACAGCATCCCGACTTCAACTCACCCTCACCACGGGCTTCTCCGCCTTCTCCTTGGGGACGACGACCGTCAGTACGCCGTCGTCCATGACCGCCGTCACCTCACCCATCCTCGCGTTCTCCGGCAGGCGGAATCTCCGGAGGAACTGACCGCCGTCGCCTCGCTTGAATCGGTGCCAGGTACTTTGCCTCCTCCCGCTCCATCTGCCGCTTCCGCTCACTGCTTCACATACTCAATAATTTTTAATAAAAATATCTAATTTATCTCACATCTTATATCAAAATATTAAATTTATGTAAATTTTTTTGTATTTTAGTAAAATAAAATTAGGGCAAATTTCACTCAGGTCCCTGAGTTTAAGGGTTAATATCACACAGGTCCACGTTTTTCAAATCTATCATTCGGGTCCCTAGGTTTTCAAAAAATATCATCTGGGTCCTTTTTTTATTTTTTTAATATTAAAAAATATACAAAATTACCATTATACCCGCGCTCCCGAGCGGCACAGCGTGGCCGCCGGAGGCGGCACGGGGCGGCGCGGCTGCCGGACTGCCGGATCTGAAGGAGAGAGGGAGGGTAAGGGTATAATGGTAATTTGTATATTTTTTTAATATTAAAAAAATAAAAAAAGGACCCAGATGATATTTTTTAAAAACCTAGGGACCCGAATGATAGATTTTAAAAATGTGGACCTGTGTGATATTAACCCTTAAACTCAGAGACCTGAGTGAAATTTGCCCATAAAATTAATATTTTTTATTAAAAAAAATTAAATATATTAAATAAAATAATATTTTTATATTAAAATTTATATAAAATACTTAAATTTTTTTTTTTAAACTAATAACATCTTGCCTTAATTAAAATAACAACCTCAGTTGCATTTAAACTTTTTTTTCAGAAAAATAAAAATATTTAATCTTATTTTAATTTACAAGAGATTTACATACAAAATATTGAATTCATTACAAATTACATATTTCAACATCTTTTAATAAATATTATACATCACCTAATTATGAATTTTACATTTCTATTATAACAATAAAAATATAAAAAAATGTAATATTGTGATTAATTTCTGATGAATTTGTGATAAAAATAATAAAATACATAATTTGTGATGAATTTAATATTTTATATTTAAATTTTTCATAAAAATAATGTTCTTAAAAAAAATATAATCATTTACAACCGTGCCATCGCAACAACAGGTAAACCGGTGGCACTGGAGAGTTGAGCGAAACCATTGAAGTGGGCCCCACAATTGTCGTATTTAAATCGTAATTATCCACGTCAGCAAGCTTTGACTGGTCAACGCATGCAAAGTTAAAGAGACGTGGCCCCCGCACGACCCCGTCATGCCGAAGGAGGGGCACCAAAAAACGACAGGCCAGTTGGATTCCGTAGCATGACAAATTGCAGAAAAGTCCTCGCGTAAATATATTATTATTTTTATACCACTGCAGAAGATTAATTTCTGTTTTACAAGAACAATCCGAAGGGCCAAAAAAGAGAGATTAATTTGGGAGGAGGAATATCTGATGATGACAGCAGTTTATTACAAACAAAAAAAACTAGAGATCACTTTATTTCTTTCGTTCCTTCGATCGCTTTATAAGAACCGGCGGTCGAACCGCCGCGCCGCCGCCGCTGCAAGTGCCGGCGTCGGATGTGCTCCGCTCCTTGCATGTTCATCTGGCCGAAAACCAATTGATAGACTAGACTACTAGTCAACTGCTACGTTGTGATTTCTACTCCAAATCGAAAAGCTGGCAAAGGGTTAGTATGGAGTCAGTAGGTCCATTCTGGCGGCAGGCGGCTCTCGCTGCCGGCGACGGTGGCTGATGGAGGACGCTGATGCCGGCGTTCCGGAAGAGGGAAACTGGCATTGCAATAGGCCAAACCCACTTCTGAAAGTTGAGCACACGAAGTTCAGTGAAGAGAAGAAATAGAGAACGAGGTAAGCTGGAGAGGATGAACAAAGGAGGCTTGCCGTGTTCTAAAGAGTGGAATCCAGTGAGCCGGTGGACTCCTATGTCGTCTAAATTGAGATTCAGTGCCTGCACCACTCGCGCCGGTACAAGAACAGTCGAACAAGCTGTTGTAGAAACAGAAAAGAGTTTGGGTTTGTAGATCTGAAAGCAATGGTTGGAAGAATGATCGAAATAGGAAGCAGAGATTTACCGGGTTTCTTGGTTGGTTCGTTGGTGCTACAGGCTCGACGGGGAAGGAATACTCCAGTGCCAGCGGACTTGCGACGAGTACCTGGGCTGTTGAGGAAGACAGCCCTCATCCCAGCAGTTGGCAGCTGTGGCCATGTGCCAACCGCCGGGCTGCTTCTCGTGGCCATTGTAGCTTGCTTCTGCCGGCCCCAGGCGGCAGAGAGTTGCTGCTTGATTAGTTGCTGCCGCTTGAGCTGGTAGAACTGAAAAACAAAAATCAACCCAGCTGGAAATGCGAATCTCCTCTCAAGATTTTGAGGGAAAACAGGGGAAGGAAACGGATTGAGAATTTCTACCTGTGTTGCCTGGATCTGCCGTTGGGTAAGGATCGGATTGCTATCGAATCGGTTGTTTGGCAGCTTTTCTGGTGAATTTACGAGTCCAAATCTCAGAACCCTCTCCTCCGCTTTCTTCATTTTGATGATCTCTCCAGATCCTGCAAAGAGAAGATCCCTCCCATGCTCAACCTGAACCAACGACGACGCAGGCACCTGCGATGGCCGTTTCAAGCTGCATCCGCTTGACACCGACCATGTTCCGGAGTTGCATAGCGGAGACTGGGGCGAAGTAGCCATCACCTAAAAACATTCGGGATAGCTGAACTCAAACTTCAAGCCATGAACAGAGAAAAAAAACTCCACGCAAAGAGCGGTTTCTCATACCTTCGCTTTGGAAAGAAATGGCATCTTCTCGTCGTGCAGGAAATGGCGAGCCATCTCGCGAGTGACTTCGGCGATGGAATCTTCCTCGTCGCTCTCAGTCTCTGTCGCCGACTCCGCTGGAGAAGCACTCGGCTTCCCGGTTACCAACCCCATCAGCTTAGTTTCTCCCGTCTGGGTCTCTTGGAGGAAGAAGTCCTCGTCGAGAAACTCTGCCGGCAGCCAGAACTCGCCCTCTTCTAATTCGCTCGACATCTTCGCTCCGCTCACCATTGGAGGTGAATAGAATCGTCAGACGAGAGCACAGTATATAGAGCAGTTGTTAGGGTTTTGCTGGCTGGTGAAGGATTAATCCCTCCCCTCTCTCTGCTCTCCCCTCCCTGATTCTTCTCGGTCCCCAAGAAGAAGGCGAGAGGGAGCAGAAGACGGAGCGACTGGGGGAAATTTCACAACTATGCGTTGTCTAGTGGGCCTTTTAATAACTGTGAGGAAATAAGTTTTCCATTTATAATTACTGTAAAGTCCAAGGTCCATAAAGTAAAATGCCCAAATACTAACTTCAAAAAAAAAATTATTATTTTTTTTTAAAAAAATTCTTTCTAAAGTACAATTACGAGGTTTACATATAGTTTTCTTAGGAGTTTGTATTGGTTCATAAAAATAAAAATAAGCTCTATTAAATTTTTCATTAATTATAATTTCAAAATTTAAAGAATATGTATATTTAAATAATAAAAATATATTTATTGTAATTTATTTTTTTCTTCTTTTAACTGTATTTTAATTTATAATAATAATTTTTAATATTTAAATTTAACTTTTATTTTCTATAATAACAATTTAACAATCAAATTTAACAAAATTTATCAAAAAAACTTCATGCTGAAAAATTTTAGATTGAAGTAATTCACATAATATAATTTATTTTAGAGATTTTTACCCGTATGACACAAAAAACTTCAATATTTAC
>KZ452012.1:3201936-3212994 GCA_002786265.1 Apostasia shenzhenica | reverse complement strand
GCCTGAGCGCCACCCGCGTGCCCGCCTGAGCACCACCTGCCTGCACGCACCCGCCTGCCCGCGCACACGCCTGCCTGCGCGCCTGCCTGCGATCACTCGCGATGGTAAATTCTTTCTCGAACCCCACTAAGCTGATTATTTGATTTCAATACAAATTATTCGCTTGACTTGAATTATTTATTTGGCTCTAATTGTGTAACTCGATATTTCTCTGTGTGTCAATTACTGTTGGATTTAACAGTGAGATGTCTGTCCTAAATTCCTGAACTTTAGATCTGATTTGTTGAATTTAAATTGACACCCTAATCTAAATTGATAAATTCTTATTTATCATACGATCTAATTTAATTTTAATTTTAAAATATCTTAATTTACGGGATTCAAAATCTTATTTATCATATAATTTATCTAGAAAATATTTTTCTCTTAATTAAAATAATTTGTCAATTAATTTTGCTAAATATAAATATAAATTATCATTGACACCTTTTTCCGTCCCGCATCAACTCAAAGAGCTCAATCTTTTTCTAATATTATTTTAGATTTATCACAAATTTCATTAATTTCATTTCACTTTCAACACAATTCCAATATTAAAAACTAACTTCACTTTGCTTCCAACATAAATTCTAGCATTAAATTCAATTTTACTTGACATCTGATGCACTCCCAACATTAAAATAACTTTATTTCATATTAAATTTATATGCTAATGCATTTTCTCTGTCTAGCTAAAAAAAATGCTCCAACTAAATAGGAGCTAAAGAAAATAAGATTATTAAGATCATATATAACCCTATTCTAGCTAGTCCAGTAAGATCTTCATGAATTTCTAGAGCCCAAAAAACCAATCGTGGTATAATGTTTGAATCCTTTAGGACTGTTTGGAAAACTAAAGGTCTTGGGCTAGTAAACAAGCTTGGTGATATCTTCCAATAAATTGGGCATGTTTCAAAAGATCAATTAGAATGCATAAGTAGAAAATTGGATACCTTGAACTGGCAGGGTCTCTTAATTCAAATTCAGAGGTTTCTGCATCGTACCCACAAATCACGACATAATGTCCTGTAAAAAGGTAAAAGGGAATTTGATCAATAGCCAATATCAGAGCATCACATAAAATGAAAAAGGTGAAACAGTATAAAAACAGTAAAGAAGAGATGATTTGTATGATCACTATGTCAGCTGCACGTTCTTCACGGTTGCAACTTGCAACAAAGATAAAATCACACTAAAACATCGCCTACAAGGTAATCTTTTGTTATGATAGCATTCCCAATGCCACTGGGCAATGAATTTAACAAATAAGTTAATAAGCTAGAACGGAGTCGAACTAACTTCAAACAAAGAAACAAATATACTTTATAAAGTTAGGTGATCCTTCATAATAACACGCGGATCATAAAGGTCAGATAGGCCAACTGACCAGCTTATTAATCATGTCAACACCAGACCTATTCTCGACTTGGTAAAACTTGAAACAGTTTGCTTAGACCATGTTCAAACAAATCCTGCAAGTGCTGTAGGACATTTAACACCGTATTAATGCCCATCATACATGTAAAAAATAAAGTAATTACTAATAATACAACAGGAAATTTACATATAGGGAAATTTATATTAAAGAACACACGGAAATCAACAAACTTCTCCCCCTTTACCACTTCTCACTCCAGGTTAAGTTAATAGTTTGTCATTAACTTGGTCAATTCTAAAAATATTGGTTACCCGTGATTATCTAGAACATCTATCAAAATCGCACAACTTAATTTCAAACTGCATCCCTTATCTAAATTTGGGTCCTCACACATCAGCCATCACTGTGACAAAGCTCAGAGATTTTGAGTTGGAGAACAACAAGGAATTCACCAAAGACGTGCAATCCCACCACAGGAACCTCACGCATCTGCTCGGGTACCACGATGAAGACATAAAGAGGATCCTCACTGCAAATATGTCAGCAACAACTCCATTGTTGACTACTTTAATGACATCCGACCAAAGTGGAAGTAGAGAGTGGAGATTCTCCTCAGGTCACAATGCGTTTCATTACCTTCACAATGACTGCGAATCCTAATTCATCCACTACGACATTAAGCCACGAATGTCCTGCTTGATGATGAATTCTCGAGTGGATCACCAATTTTGGGCTGGCAAAGCTTCTAAAGACTGGGAAAACAAGGACGATAATTGAAATTAAGAAGAAGGATGAAGGTAAATGTTTACTCTGGAGCTGCAGAAGGAACGTGAAGAAGGAGATGGTGGATGAGAAAACGCTTGTGCCATTCTGGGAAAGTGACAAAAGAACTTAGGAAAGTGAGTACAAATTTGACAAAAATACTAAAATGGATTGTTCTTTTTTAAAAGAAATGTGTTAACAGAAGTTAAAAACCGTGTGTTCATTATAATATCATTAAGTTATATAGGGAAGTGTGCAGTAAATAGTCTAATTTGGGTCATTGGATGTTTTACGCATATTTACAGCTATACTGTCATATATGTAAATCCCCTTGATATAACATGTGCTTACATGCATGAAGTCTAGCTGAATAGACCTCGGGTTTCCATAAGAATGAACAAGCTACTATGAAACATAACTAAGCCAAATTTTCGGAGCTCTGCCAGGTAGAGCCATAAGGCTGCCACAAAAAGGGGGAAAACTTTACAAATTTGAAGATGAGAGACTTGTGTTAAAGAACTGTATCCAGGTTTGTTACAATATTAGTAAAAAAGCCTTACTAACGTTAGTCCATATCAACAAGTTGATATGAAAAAATAAACAAACCAAAAGATATCTCACCCATATAATCTGAAGTGTCAACTGAGATATATCCATCCTCTGGCTGAGACCCGCTGCCATACAAGTAAAAACGCAAGCATTAAAAATGCCTGCCTACATACTGACAAGTAATGGATAAAGCCAAAAAAAGTCTTTCTGAAAAAGGTGTTTCTGATAAGCTTGTTTAAAACTTAGCATTCAAGGACTTTTCATCATAGGAAAGAGGTTCAAAGTAATGCCTTAGCTTAATCTTGTCAACCAAAGCAACAGCAATGTAGTGGCCTGAAGAAATAAGACAGGCAATTTCTTCTCCACTAATGGATCCGCGCTGTAAAATACCAATAATTTGATAAGATCATGGAGAAAAAACTATAGGAGGTATATCAAGCAAAACAATATCAACATGGAATCTTCAAATGATGCACACCTGTATGGTTATCCCAGCTTCAAGTGCTTTCTGAAACAACCCATCTACTCTGCCCAAGTCATCCTGCAATTGCTCCTGCAAGTATTACAAAACCTAAACAATAAAATAATCAAATATATCAAAGAAGGCATACAACTAAAACCAACAAATGACGTGCTTAGAAGAATATTAACACCAAATAACATTAAGTGAATTATAGACCGGATAAAGAAAGACAATATCAATGGTAGGACGATCATATGTTGCAAAGAAATCCTAGTGTGCGAGTCTAATACTGAAATAAAAAAAGCAGTATAACTCAAACCAAATAACGCTATTATAGGATAAGGAAAACAACTTGGAGTTCATTACTTAAAACCCAATTATTGAACCCCAAACCAGTATAAGGTTATCGGCCAAAACAAACTAGAGAATATATGCATATCAAACATTAACGAGTTTCCTCCACATAAAGGATCAACCACCCCAAATTTAGTGGGTTCACTGCAATAAGAACAAGCACTGGTCATGCTTAACTTGGGATAAAAACCTTCATCAAACCCCAAAAAAAACTTTGCAGAGGAAGAAAATTATGAAGTGAGATGGTATATATCCAAATTTAAACCGATAGGCTCGTTACCTACACTATATCATTAAAATAAGAACCCTCTATATAACTTGGGTACCCATACACAAGTACACAACCTGGACAAGAATGGTATATGTATCAAATTTCATGACACCATCTTCAAATATAAAGTAAGGTATGACCATATGTAAAGTATGACTTGCTTGGGATATGATGGTCATATACAGCTATGTAATAAGTCTAAACAAACATGGTGGCACAAAAGAGAGCAGGTTTCTTCGACACTTGGTCAGAATAAGGCAAACAAATCACTGAGATAACAAACAGAGAATGAAATGGAACACACATAATTTACATGGATAACCCCTACAGGGAAAAACCATGGAGACATCAAAGAAGAACTTCACTAATTTCACAAAGAAATTCCAAGAAGAAACTCAACAAATCAGCAGCCATCAATGCTTCAAGTTCCATATTTGTAGTATAAAATTAGAGCAGCAACTACTAAAAGAATTACTTATGATTTCTCACAATACCTCTTAACCAACTGGCGGTTATGCAAATTTCTCATGATCTCTGCACTTGTTTTCTAAGTTGTGAGTGAAGACAGAATAACTTAATCTAGAAACCTACAACTAAAAGCATTTTCAAAAACACATGTTGAAAAACATGTTGACTTTGCTATTTGTCATCCAGGATACAACTCCACTTTGGAATTGTCATCTTGGCACCAGGAGATGTTTTCTCTTAGGCAGCATTTGAACTTTGAAGTTCTTCATCAACCAATGGTCATGTATTTCATCAACCCTTTGTTGTTAAACAAACCGGCTGAAATTCTGAGCTTATACTAAATTTAATTTTTACGGTTAAACTATATGTAATAAACAAAATTAAATCTATCAATTTCTCTCTAAGTGGTTGACTTTTGTAATAATTGGAAATAGAAGGCTAGGATGTCATCATTTTCAACTAAACAAAATAACAGTGAAAGAATCGCAAAAAGATTCAACTATTTGATAAAAAACAAAATTAGCTATGTCATCCGTCGACAATGTAGATTGGCAAAATGTCACGAACCCCTAATATTTCTCAAAGACGAGAATTCAATACTCACCTTATAGAATGCTTGTGCATAAAAATTTGGATCTACCCCTAGAGTTACTGTGAAGAAACAAAAGCTCACTGAAAACCTATTCAATAGATAGGCCAGATCAACTGTCCAAACACTGCAAACATAAAAAATAGGCATCGATCACCAAAGAGGTAAAGCATACAAAAGCATCATATGACTACTATTAATATTACTTTTTACTTTAGCATCATATAACTTACTCAGACAAACAAGAGACTCCCAATGAAGGGTGAAGCACAATTGAAACGGTGAACATCATTTTAAAAAAGAACAAAGAAAAAGAGCTAAAATAGCAACATTCACGCTGAAGGTCAGTCATTACAATCATCAAAAGTATAATTTAAAAAATGTGGACCAACTTCATAAATTCTCCACAGCATTTATTTCATTTTACTATGAAGAATGCAGAAGGCCTCATGCAATTCTTTCAAACAAAATAATACTCTGCTGAAGTAAAGAATGCTAATATTTTGAGAAATTTAAATTTTTTTTGCTACATTCAAATTTTACAACCATCCTCCTCACCATTCATTACTATCTTAACTGTTATATGATAGCATAACAAATCTTTATTGTTGTGATAAATATTACTTTTAATTTATACAAACCTTTATTGGACAATTTCAACTAAATTTATATTTAATATTTTTCATCTTTCTACACACATGTAAATTCTCCATTGTACATGCCTAATGCAACTAAAGTATTTACACAATTTGCACGAAAGATTATTTTATAGGAAAAGCTCTATGCATAAATGAGAAAATGAGAAATTAACTACACATTTCTTGATTTACGCTTCTTAAAAAATGTACAAAGTTATTGACACTCAAGTGATCCAGTCATACCCATAGAGTCAAACTACTATAGCCTACACATACCATTGATTTTGACAATTTTAGCTCTATTCACTTTATACTTGTCGTTGGTCTTATTTTAGTCTTGTTTCCCTATGGTGAATGCTTCAGTGTTATTGTCCTACCATTGTACTAAATTTTAAATTGAAAAGGATTAGAATAATTTGTGGAAAACATGGCGACATACCTAATTTAGCTTTCAGCTTGTTGCTATGATATTTCTACTTGAAGATCCACCAACTCTGCATCACTTGCTTGTTGTCTTACATTTTTTAGCATGTCATACTCACAAGATTGTTCCTTCCTATAGTTTAGTTTGGTATAAAAAAACGTTTACTAAAAGAAAAGCTAGAGTAGTCACCCATTAACTAGCTTCACAACCCTTTAATGTTTCAACTTAAACCCTAGCTTAACTTGATTTAATCCATGATTACATAAACCAGGATGCGTCAAGTCTGGTACCAAAACTATAGGCTTGTAGAAATGATGTAAAATGGTGGTTCATGGTTTCATGGGAGCTTATATGAGAGACAAGAGAAGAACTCATGTGAAGAGTGCAAGACCAATTCAATGAACTTCACTTTCAACAATGCTAAACCACTAAGGCCTAACTACTCGCTAAGGCCTATGCCACAAATTATGACATATGGACTATAAAAGAGATCATATGAACAGGCTACATTGTGTATATAGCTAAAAACTAGATATCCAAATATAGGAATACTTTGAATAGGTATTAAATCGTAAACAATTGTTGGGTTGACCAACCTAAACAGTCAAACTTACCGCGAAGCTTATTAGCAGGGAGTCTGTTAACATAACTCTTACTACCTAAAATTAGTAAACCCTTTCGTCCTTCGCCCAATCAAGCTCTTAAAAAATTTAACTATAATTACTAAGCCAATCATATTGGGGACTTCCATAAGCATGCTATTAGAAACCAAGTATTTAAGCATCATATATATGTCAATAAGACTACATTAGTAGAATACGAATACGTCAAAATATAACTATTATTTATGGTAGATCATAATGATTTATATATCTTATTGTTATAGATTTCAAAAATTTCTTTTTAATTTTCATCAAATTAATTATATTTTTTCAAATATTTTTAATATCACTAAAATAAATATCATGGACAATTCACTTAAAAAATAAAAATATCCTTCAAAAACTATTGAATTTAAAAAATTATAAATTAAAATAATGTTATAAAATTTATTTAATTGCTCCCCAACCTATCACAAATTATTTAAGTGTGATGAGAGTTTAAATATATATCAATAAATTAGTTTTAGTTTCAATTTAAATCCGACCTAAATTAATTATCTCGATGCAAATAAGATACAATTGATAATAATACAGATGTTGAGACAAACTCGAATATACTAACCTGATCAAAATAAATACATGCTCTCTCTCCACATCTCCATCTAAATAAATAGATAAAATAAAAAGACCAATGTCTTATTTCTTTTACAATATGAGCTTGATTGAAGTATAAAAAAAATTATCAGCATCTAATAGAAGTAAAAGCAACATCGGTTGAGGTAGAAAAAACTGATAATAGAGCTGGTTGCAGATAATAAGTCTTTTTTCTATTACCCAAATATTAGCGTGCGTGACGCTTTCTGCGATCTCAATTGCATGAGCCTAGTGTATCTCTCTCTCAGTTTTAATGTTTGAGTTTATGTATGAGTTGTATTTTATATATAAGATATTTTTTTTCTTTTTTATCGTGTGGACCAGGCTAATTATTTCAACATTTTCTCTCTACTTAAAAGTATCAGGAAGTATCGAGCAAGTATCGAATTTTTAAAAATTTAAAATAAAAACTGATATGCAATGTGGCATATCGAACATATATCAATGGAGTATCAGAGAATATTGGTATTTGATACGGATACGATATCAATACGTTAAACTTCACGAAGTATCGATGCTTTATAACTTAGTGTTCATATAAATGAAATTGAATTTAACCGTGACAAGAAAAAATTCCCAAAGCTGCTCTAAAAATGAAAATTATGCTTTATGCTTTGCATAAACATATCTAAACAATCACGATGATTCAGAATGTACCATCCCAATAGCTATACCAGACCTCCAAATTAAACACTTTGTCTGTTTTCGAGAAACAGGACCTCACACATTTAATTGAATTCATGATACTTTTTATGACATGAATATTTGGAAGTTCATTTCAGGCATAAAAATTGGAAAAAAAAACACCCAAACCAAGTCTACCTTTCTGTACTGCAAAGCTCCACCAGATGATGAATGTCGCAATTCCTTATTCCTAAAGTCCTCAACACCATCGACACGCAAGCAAGCCCGCAATCCCAATGAAACTGCTGCCGAACATGCGGTACCTACATCCACACCATCGCCCAAACCGAGACAGGTCAAAACAAAGATAAATCGAGTAGCAATAAACCAGAACGTACGAATACCCACATCAACAAAGTGCGATCGTGCAGGAACCGAAACACAAGCATCAACGCCTGAGAATCGCGCCGGCGCCGCAGCTTCATCCCCACCTCCAGTAGTTTCCCCTTCACCGGACATCTTTACCAGCCAGTCCGCGATGAGGTAAATAGGCCACATCACCAGGCCGGCAGTTAGCTTCGACAATCTCCCGACATACAAACCCTCATCTTGCTTCAATTCTTGGTTCTCAGACACGGCGACGCCAGATACTTTGCTCTTGGAATCAACCAAAGGGAGCTTCTCCAAGTCAAATGTCAGACAAAGAGCAAAGAACAAGGCGACGAAGATCAGAAACTTGCTCCTCGTCTTGCGGCCAGTCAGACCCTCATCCATGGCCGGCATCGTCTAGGTAAATTATATTAGACTTCCAGTTCCTACTGATCTATGACAGGGTCGATCATCTCACTAGGGATCGGGAACCCAAAACAAGCAACGGAGAAAGAACAGACGTGCCTTTCGACTGCGGGAACGAATCTGGGGGGACGGGTTTTTGCGGATGCCGCTGTCTTCCTCTTCCTGTCGAGAGCGGCGCCGAGGAAAAGGTTTCCCTGCTTTAAGAGAGGCGGCGATTTTTCTTCCACTAGATCGCTGGATGAAGACGCCAGATTTCCCACGTGAAGGCAGGCGAGAGAAAGAAACGACGGTTGGTCACCTTCCTCAATCCTCTCTCTCCTCTCCCCTGTTCCAAAATTCCAATTTTGAGAGAAACGGAGCCAGCTGGATCATAATCACTGGGATTGGAAAAACAAATTGGATAAATTACAATAATTAAAAAAATAAATACTAGGGCAAATTATATTCCGGTTCTTGAGTTTAATGCTTAATATCATATAAGTCCATATTTTTTAAATTTAACATCGAAATCCCAGAGTTTTAATAAATTATCAAATAAGTCTTTTTTTTTATTATTAAAATTACCATTTTACTCCTATCATTTAAAATTTAACCACTAGACTCACCGCAAGCAATAAGTTTTTCACTTTACGAGTATTTTTTGGTACTTTCATTTCTTAAAATTTTGTAATTAATTTATTTTTTATAATTTTATAATTAATACTGGTTCTAATATGAACCATCGTCTGTAGAATTTAGCCCTCTTTCATTATCTGGAGGGTTTTTTTTTGCATAGGAGAGTTATTTTTTAAGTAAGAAAAAAATTTTAATTTATGAATTTAAAATAAACTAAATTATTTTGTAAAATATAAAATATAAATAAATTATTAAAATTTATAAATAAATTTAAAATAATAAGTATAATAAATAATGAATTTGATTTGAAAAAATTTCAGATCATAATTGAGTTTAAGATACATAAAAAAACTTTTATGCAATATAATTATTGATGATTTTAAGGTATATTTGAAAGTTTTTTTTATAATAGCATTTAATAAAATAGTTCAAGTTTTCTTTTCAAATATATTAAGAAAGCATTTATTCACTGTTATTTTAATATTATGTGATGTTATTTAGAAATAATAATAATAATTTATATAATTAATATTATAAAAACTATAAAATATTATTAAAAAATATTTAGATAACATAATATAATATTAGAACAATATTAAATCAAATAGGGTTTAACGAAATTTGATCTCTTTGATATATATTTATATAACATATATATAATATTTTAAATTATATTTGAAATATCTACATGCGTATAATTGTACAGATAATGAGTAGATTATAAGTTAAATATAAATTGAATCGATTTGTTTTAAGTGAGCTATTTTTGAGTCACAAAGAAATCGAGTCGAGTTTGAATTGAGTAAAATATGAGAGAGTTCTAAATAGAGTTTGGAGTTTCAAATATTTTGCTCACTTTGATATGTGTCTGTATTTATATATATTTATACATACATATATATATATATATATATATATATATATATGTATGTATATAAGTCTTACTATATATTTCTAATAATTAACTCATTATATTTTAATGTTTTAATATATTGAATTATCTAGTGAATTAATTATTAATCTAATGAGTAATTAATATATTAAAATTTAAATTATAATAGATTAATTTATAAATCAGGGTATATATATATATGAATTACCGTTAAGTACTTTTATGTAATTCATAGGAATGGTTGAAAACGAGTTTTATAACCAAATTCTAATTTATATGGGCCTTCTGTCGGCTTTTAAATTTGTTTTAAGGGCCAATTACGTTCAGGTACCTAAGTTTAATGCTTAATATTGTGCAGATCTATATTTTTAAAATTATAACATCGAGTCCCTGAGTTTTAATAAATTATCAAATAGATCCTTTTTGTATTTTTTTATTATTAACATTTTGTGACATTACTTACCCTGCTATTCTCTCTCCCTTCCCGATCCGGCGGCCTCTCTCTCTCCTCTCGTTTCGGCGCACGCGCGCAGCGCCAGCGGCCGCTCGACACGCCCGCATGAGCCGGATCGGGAGGAAAGAGAGAATGGCAGGGGTAAAATTATAATTATAAAAAAATATAAAAAAGACAAATGATAAATTATTAAAACGAAGGACCCGATGTTATAATTTTAAAAATATGGATCTACCTGATATTAAGCTTTAAACTCAGGGACCTGGGCATAATTTGCCCTTGTTTTAATCATAACTATTGTCTAACTGGGCCGGGCTTTGCTGTCATTGGCCCATTATCATTAACTAACCTTTTTGAATCCTTTCTTAATTTGCTGATTGAAAAATATCAAAAAAAAAAAAATGCTGATTGGCCTTTGGAAGTTTAATTTTTGGCTAAACACAACATGGCTACATAAATATAGTGCTAGAGCTGTGAAAATAATTTG